>ML805361.1:106811-129128 GCA_009831015.1 Picea engelmannii | reverse complement strand
CCACATGACATCCAGTATGCTTTCTGCTATGAGTTACTGGGTTATTAAAATGGATCCTGCCATCTAGCATGCTTTATGCTATGAGTTACTGGATTTTATTAAAATTGGATAGTTTTTGTATTATAAGGCTGGAGGAGCCCACTTAGCACTGCTGACATAACTTGTGGCTGATGGATGTCGATAGTCTCTCTATCGTCCCTGAATTTCCCTGAATTACTGGATATAATTTGTGGTGGATAACTTGTGGTTGATGGATGTTGATAGGCTTTATGGATTTGGATTTTGAATTATTAAAGTAATTTATTATCAGTAGTAAAAGGTATTGTTTAAACATTGGATATTTTGAATTTTTTCATAAGTTAAATAGATTTTGGTGAAATCACTATTTTTTGTTGTTTAAATTGCATTCTTTCAGACATTTCAATTATACAGACTTAATCATTTAAATCTAAAAGTTCTAACAATTTTTGCCAAGATTTTATTCATCCAAAAATATACCCATAAAAACATCAAAAAGTTCAACATTTAGACTAAGCCACCCAATAATTCTGAGTTCCAGTAAAACTAGAGGCACTCCCTACCCCCCGCCGGTTTTGAACTTGTGACCTCCAGATAACACATGTTCTTAATCATTGGGGCCACTTAGGTGCTCATTTTAAAGTTGAAGGACATGGGGGTGGGCTTTGATCCACTTATGTGTGCACGGGTCAGGATACCATTTATTATAGTATCTCTGGATGCAACCATAACCCAATATTCAACTGGAGGTGTTGTAAATAAGGAAATAGAGATTTGTTGCATATATTTAAGTAAATTAACCTGATAGGTCATTGACACACTAATCAAGTTAATGATTGATTAATGACCGTGTTTTGAAATGCAAAGAAATCACACTAATCAAGCTAATGATTGACTAACTACCATATTTTGAAATGCAAAAAAATTAATTAATAAAATATTAACCTTTCAATTTATGATAACTACCATGAATACTAGATTCATATTAAATAGTGTATATAGAAACCCTATTTCAATTTCTGATAACGACCATGAATATTAGATTCATATTAAATAGTGTATATAGAAACCCTATTTGTAATTAAATGCTCATTAATTTTAAATCTTTTCAATAATAAATTCTCAATACTTGATTAAATTTTCCATATAAATAATGGAAGTAAATTAACTTAGGATAAACATTTTTTGAAAATTGATATTGGAGTGATTAGGTTAAGAATCTCTTATATTAAAAGTAATATTGAAATGATAGGTTTGTTTATGTAAAGTTACATTTTAACTGTTGTATATTTTAGCTTTTTTTCAATGATATTATGTGTTTGATTTTGTTAGGAGAAAATTTGTTGAATAAAAGTAATTAATTTTGTATAATTTAAGTGTCTGAAGATTTTTCAGTTCCTCAAATAACAAAAATTTGTCATTTCCTATAAATTTATGTAACCAAATTCCAACACAACAATTAAACAAAACTTTATTTTAATACTTTAATTTAATGAATATCTTGATAGTAAATTCAATGATTAGTAAAAATTTTAAATATAATAAACTTGTACCATATTTCAATCCAATTTTGAATTTGGCCAAAATGGTTAAAAGTCTCATACACCACGATTTTCAACGAAAATTATTTGCACAAAATTAGACCACTCCCCGTTATTATAAAAATATATAGATATTTTTTTAAATGAAAACCGAGATCCATTATTTCAACGTTTGTCTCGTGAAAGAAATACATGTACAAATCCATCAGCTTCCAGATAGAGATGTATATGGATTTAATCAAAATTTACAAGTGAATGTTACTTTGTTGTCACTTTCATCCTCCAAATCCATTTATTGGATCTTAGTTGGTTTGATCTGTCACTTGACGGTAACAGAATGGAGATCCATGGGATATCCACTTCAAAAATATGTATATATATATATATATATATATATATAATATGTATTGCATCATATGATTTTTATGTGAGTCATCCTTCTTGATTAAAATGTGTATATATAATATGTATTGCCCCACATGATGATTTTTACGAGTAATGTTTGTCTGGATTAAAATGTGTGTATATATAATATGAAGATGTGTATATATAATATGTATTGCATCATATGTGAGTCATTTTTGTTTTGATTTGATTGTAGATTTAGATTATTTGAGAGTTGATTTACAAATGAGTAATCTTTGTCTTATTAAAATGTGGATATATAATATGAAGATGTATATATAATATGTATTGCATCATATGTGAGTTATCTTTGTTTTGATTGTAGATTAAAATGTGTATATATAATATGAAGATGTATATGTAATATGTATCACATCATATGTGAGTTATCTTTGTTTTGATTAAAATGTGTATATATAATATGAAAATGTATATATAATATGTATTGCATCATATGTGAGTCATTTTTGTTTTGATTGTAGATTTAGATTATTTGATAGTTGATTTACATTTTTGTTTTGATTGTAGATTTAGATTATTTGATAGTTGATTTACAAAGGTTATAGTTAATTTTGTGTTTGGTTTTCCAATAATTTAAATTTATAATAAATATAAATTTAGATCTTCTAATATTATATTTTTATAATAAATGTTTACATTATTTAAAATTGTGGTTGCTTTTCTAATAACTCAAATTTACAGTGAAGATAAATTTAGATCTTTAAATATTATATTAATCACAGAAAATGTTCACTACTAAAAATGATTGGAGAATCTAATCATTAAAACTTATTTTGCATATTTTATTATTTTTAATAATAATAATAATCTATTTCTAAGGTCAGGTCAGGTTTCTATATCAAATTGATATATCAAACCCTCTTGTTTGTTTGTGGGAAGTCCAAAAAACAAACACATGTTCTTATCCATTAAATCCACTAAGATTATATAATACAATACTTACATGTTGTTTCCATAATACTTTTCAAAATTTATGTTGTTCTAAAATCCTAGAAGTTGCAAAAACTAGTGCAACAACATTTTTACAGATCTAAGAATCAATTTTCCAAGAGAATCTTTAGCATGCCATCAAGTTACAAATCAAAGAATAATTTTTTTTCTTCTTTGATTTGACAGTGAAATAAATAAATTTAGAAATTGAAGGTCGCTGGTGGTGATTGTATCATACTTTGGATAAAAGGTTTTTTTAATGAAAATGTGTTCCTGGCTAAGCATCATTACCGTTGTTGTAGGGATTTGTAATAGATTCGGGACAAAGCTCGACCCACAAAAGCAGGCCAAAGTCAACTATGCAATCCTCGATGAAAACATAAAATATGAGCGCCACATCACATGGACGGCTAGTGATTGGAATGCCGGAATTTAAAAGGTTTGGAGCAATAATTCTTGGTTGTTGGCCACGTCCACAAGATAAAACAGATTCCACACAAGAAGCAACCAATAGTTGGTTGATCAACCCAATCGATGGCTATGCAATGGATGTTGTTTGACTTCCAATTTTGTTGAATAGAACTATCTGCCCATGAATAAGCAAGACACCTTTGATTTTTTTTATTTTTGAGAAAGCTTGATTAAATGGTTAAATGCAGGAAAGGGGATGAGAAACTTCAAAGTGTATCTCTCCTAAATGTAATGGAGGACTAAGAGTATGGCAAATCTGGTCAATAGAATTTGCATAGTTTCTTTGTGACTTAATTCTATGTAATCAATTGTTTGATTGTTGTATTATATTTTGTGTTATGGATTATGTCAAGAGGCGTATACCTATTGGAAATGAGTACAATTAATGATCTTTTAATCTAAAATTTTAATCTGTGATGGCTAACATTTGAAGATGTTGATATATTCTTAGTAGTCCTCCCAAATCAATGAATTAGATTTAATGTTCATAACTTTCTATCATTTTTAAAGGCATGGGTTAACCTGTTTACTTTTTCACATTTAGCCACATTTAGGTGATTAACAAACTTACTTGACATTAAATATTTACTTCACCATTAGCTTTTTATCTTTTTACAGTGTGAGATTTACATTTTGGCCACATTTTTCCATATCTCCATTAGAGCTATTGAGGATTGCCCCAGTTGTCAGTTTGCTTCCTCTACCCATTAGCTAGAAAAATGGACAAAGAACAATTGATGAACTTCAATAGGAGGAGGAAAGATATAATAAGTATATACATCTATCGTCTGGTCTGTGCACAAATAGTTTAGGAAACCCCTTAGTTTGCAGGAAATTTTAATGTGTACAGATCCTGTACGCCCCAAGTCCCTCTTGCCAAACCATCAGAGGATCCGCTTCAACAAGATTAGCTATATGCTTTTGTTTTTATATTTTCTTTGGGATATATTTTGTTAGTTGTTTTTTTTTCACTGTTTTAGTTTTAGGGTTATAGTTAGGGTTTTGTTTCACTGTTTTGGCATTAGGATTACATGTAAGGTTTACAGTTAGGTGTTAAAGTTACGGTTACGGTTTTCAAAATATTCCTTCATCTATTATAGTCTTTCGATGTTTATCAATCATAAATTATGTGACTGTGCTCGTACAATGAGCTCAAAAGAGAAGATCCTAGAACAAAATCATAATAATGGCAAATATAGAAAGAGGTTCTGAAAGACTCAAATGATCGAAAGGTGCAGAAAATGTGAATGACCTTGTACTGATGGTGTGGACAATGGTGGTCATAATGGATGTCATGGAGGAAACCTAGAGGGGAGGTATTTTGCATGTGGCGTGAGACAACAATGATGATCAAGCAGAATTAAAGACTACAAGAAAAGAACGAGAAGAGCACACAATAGTTGAGGAGAGAATGATCACAATAATCAACGGTTTTGGAGGTAAACATAAACTTGATACTCATGTATATTACATAAATTTAAATCCTGAGGAATTGATAGACTATATAGGAGAAATGAAAAAGTTATTTGAATTTGAGCAAATTAGATATCTTATGAGGGTTAGGTTTGTGAGTACAAAATTGAAAATTCATGCTTCTTTGTGGTGGGATAAGTGGTAGAAAAATAAATAAATATGTTGATCAACAAGAGGCAAAGGTAGTGGAGGAAAATTTGAAGGAATTCGCTTCAAATTTGGAATGTAAGGCCATATGGAATTTGAATGCCCATAAATCTTAAAGGATGGAAGAAAACAAAAGGAGAGAATTCATATTGTTGAAATGGAACCAACAATGGTAGCAAATGAAGTGGTGGAATTGAGGGAAGAGTAGGGAGAAAATTTGATGATGAGGAAAATATTGGTGTAGCCTAAGAAAGAGGTTGAGAAGGCATCGAAACATAGGAAGGAACTCTTCATAATGAAATGTAAGATAGAAAGTAAGTGTTGTAATATAATTATTTATAGCGGTATTTTAGAAATTTTGGTGTTTAATGAAGTTGTTCAAAAATTGAAATTTAAGTGTACACCTCATCCATAAGCATATAAAGTGTCACTGATAAAAATGGGCATACGTTCATTGTAAGGGAGTAGTGCTTGATTAATTTCAATATTGGGGTTTACAATAATAACATTTTATTTGATGGCCCATGGTTTCTTGTCACATTTTTTTGAGGGAGGGGCATGGTAGTTTGATCAAAGAGTTATGTATGATGGGAGAAGAAATACCTACCAATTTGAGAAGGATGGGATGAAATTTAACGTACATCCATTGAATGAAGAATTATAAAAGGATATCAACATGGTGTCACATCCATTGTTGGTATATGTGAAGGAAGTGGAGTACCAAAATCCTATGGACTAGTCTGTTGAGTAAATTAAAGACTAGAGCACGAGTGTTATAGCAATAGAACTTTTGAAATAGGGGTATATGGGAGGTTGTCATTCTTGCAATGTTTTATTTGGTGGTATGTTTGCAGGGAATGTAGTAGAGAAAATGGAAGTTGTTGCCATGAAGGAGAAAACTAAATGAAAAATTGATAGAAACAAGAATAATGTACTTATGAATTCCATGTAGAAAGCATCGGGAATGGTGCCTAAGAGGGAGTTTGAGGTGGTAGTAAGCACCATTGAATGGGATATTTAAAAGTCAATAAGCACCAATGGACTAGAAAAAAAGGGGATAGTAAAACAAAGAATTTTTTTGGATATTAGCAGTAGTGATGGGTAGAGGAGGATGTCCAATTTGCACCTTTTTTAGACCTACCTTTGAACAAGAGGATCAATTTTTCCAACCAAGGGGGTATAATCCAGGAGCATCTCTAGTGCATAAAGCTATCTTGTAGTAAGATCCCAATTTTTACTATAAATATTTGTAATTAAATTGTTAAATACTTTTCATGAATATTTTATTTTATGTTACTCTAACACCATGGGGTAGATATACCATGGTGTTGTTGTAAGATTTTTATTTTTGTAGTTAATCAAGAATAATATCAAGACCAGACCATCTTGAGTGCCTAAAGGGGCTATGATACCACAAGAGAGGAAAGGTGAGGGGTTTTAATGGGATTTATGCCTAACAATATCTACCTTATGTTACCTTGAATCTTCACCCATTTCAGAATATGATTTGCAATGTTTAAAGAGGCTAAGAGGAGTGGAGAAAACAAATTCCTCAATCTAAGCCATCATTTCCTAAAAACTACCAAGATGTCTCCCCTACATTCTTGGGACTAGCAAATAAGTTGAATTTGAATTCTCTTTCCATCATTCATGGATGAGAAATTTGAATGGAAAGGAAGAGGTTGTTGGAAAAGATGAAGGAGGGGAGTTTTAGAGTGTTAGACAACAGAAAAAGAGAGCCAAGTCCATGATAGAATAGACCAGCAATGGAATGAAGCTTTTATACTGTGAAAAAATGCTAAGAAACCAAGGGATATCATCCTAGACTTTTCTGGAGGAATTTATGAGGCACTCTACAACAACGAAGGAAATACGCCTTGTATTGTGTGGGTGACTAAGAGATTCTTTGTCCTCAAGAAGCTCAGAAGTTTCCTACTTCACCATGGTGCCATGGTGGTATCATAGCCCTTCTAGGAGGTTGTTTCCACGATGTACTACCTACAATTGGGTGTTATTATTTCTACAATGAAATACCTACGGTTGGGTATTAATGACTCGCTTAGTTGGTTGTTTTATAAATATATTCTGGATTACAAATTTGTTTCTAAAATATTAGATAAATAGTGTGTTTTTACTTTTATCATTTGTATCTTGTGTTCATGAGAAATCCTATAGATAATTGTTCTGTAATTGTTGTTGAATTCAATTCTGGGCAAACCTGTCTTTGTGGAGGGATAAGATATATTTATGGATAAAATTTACAGCCGGGAATAAATTGTACTTTCTCGTCCTTCGCAAAATTAATGGATGTCACAGGTAACATATACATACCCTACCCGAGTTTTCATGCATGTCGTATTTATTATTGGGTCTGTAGTTTTAATGATCTGGGTCAAATTCAGAGACCCCAAAGACTCGTAGATTTCATTTGTGAATTAATGAAATTGGATCTTTATGTGATGAATTGTAATTCTATAATTTTAGTCAAATTTTCTCTCATGTTGTCTGTCTACGTTGGCATTGTAATTTTTGGCTGCCTAGTCTTGTTGCTGCTCATTCTAGCATGTCACATTTACTCAGCATGTGGTTGTGATTCATTTTTCACTCCCAAGTTCTGCCAGAAGTTCTTCTCCTTGTCCCTGTAAGTTCAAGTTACTCAGTTTAACTTCTGGAAGAATTAACACTCCAAACCACCACCTATAAGAATATAAGTGAGACCCCTACTAGTTCCATGGCTCAACTTTCAATCTACACATGGAAATAAACATGCAAAATGAAGTTGTGCCCATATTGACTTGTAACAGGGAAATTCAACCTTATTTGTACCTAACCTGAAGATTTTGATGAACAATAGTAAAAACTGCTACAATTATGAAGACAATTGTGTAATGAGGATTTATTTTGCATTGTAGGCTTTATTTATTTTTCGAGTTGTCTATACTAATCCACAAAAAGGCTTAAAAAAAATACAAATAATCTAGGAGGATGAGAACATCGTTGTGTGATCATTGTAAAGATTTTGTTTATTTCTTTGGTTCTGAATCTCAATTTTACTATGAAAATATATCTATTTGGCTGGTAGATGTCCCAAGTAACAAAGTGTATGTAATATTGATGCTACAATTTGCAAGTATATATTATAGCTATGTATAGACATGGGGTTTGATCACGCAGTCAAGAGATCAACATCTGGCTCAAGCCATGTGTTTTGTTGGAGCTTGTTGTTAATAGTCCCTTTATTGGGGTCTTTTCCCATTACTAAATTTATATGTCTGTTTCTTTATGCATGGATATATGGTGAAGGAAGGTTTTTTTTTAATGCAAGGATATATGGTGAAGGGAGGGTTTTGGTGCTTTCTATCAATGGTTGTATGCATGTTATTTATTTCAATTTTGCATATATCTAGGGAGGTAACAATTTGGGAATGCTAATAATTCAAATATGCAAAGATATGCAACTATATAGTGTGGAAGATGAATCGAAACACATATAGGCATACATAATTCGATTAACAAAAATTCACAGGGCATGCACTGAGATTTGGAGCCATAATTATGTTCCTTGTAGTGAGGTTGAGGTTGAATCACTTTTGGCTGGGGATGGATGCACATCAAGTGATCATGTGAATTCATATGCATTGAAATAAATACATGTCCATAGTGCATGGGTCTTAGGTTCTCTGCAAAACAAAGGATATGTTTAAGTGATATGTATAGGTTTCCCATGTTGAGATACAAGTAATCATACCCTGGATTTTTCCATAATAAATATTGGACTTGAATTTTATAGGAAGTATTAAGAACAAGTTCTACGTTATGTTGGCTTGCTGAAGTTCCCATATTATGTGATAAAGAAGATGCAAACATTAAGGTGGATCAATATTTTTTTAAAACAGATGGAAGACAATTGGAGGGGGCTTTGAATTGAGCTTTGTAATATGAATATGAATATCAGATGTTCCTACAAAGCTAGTGATTATTTATCTCCTTGTTGGATAAAGGGATACTATACATAAAATTTTAGGGAAATTGGTGAATAAATATTCCAAATATTTCAAGGAAAGAGAAAAAAAAAAGTGTCCCTTATTAAAAAATTTTATAAATTTGGAAAGAAGTGAGTGAATTTTGTTTTGGGGAGCTTGGATAAAGCTTCCAATTAGAGGAATCCATTTTGATCAATATTAGTGGATAAAGGAAGACTATACATAAACTTCAAGGGAAAATGGAGAATAGATATCCCAAATATTTCAAGGAAAGAGAAAAAAAATATCCCTTATTAAATTTTTTCACAAATTTGGGAAGAAGTGAGTGAATTTTTGTTTCGGGGAGCTTGGATAACTCTTCCAATTAGAGGAATACCTTTTGATCAATATTAGTTAGCCTTTCTTAAGATAGACATTCTTTCATTTTAGTAACACTTTTTTTTAAAAGGAAATTTAGAGTACTCTTTGTGCTATAATATTCTTTATTCTTCTAATACATTCAATCTTTGTTTTTCTTTTAATGCATTCAATCTTTGTTTCTCTACTTTAGTAGATTTTGAAATGCATATTTTTGGTTAAAAGATTTATTTCATTAATAGGCTTACACTCCATTCTAAAATTATATTCTCACTATATTTCAAAGTGTTGATGGAACACCCAAATGCTAATACGCAGAGTCTATACATAAATTTAAATATAAAATCTGAATAGGTATGAAATAATATTGTTAAATTTCTCCATTGATGTAGAGGAAATAATGTTGTCTTAGAAAAGAAATAAAACATGTATGGGATTGTGTTAAGAAACTTTTATGAGCCATAATACAAGTTACATTCAGTCCTTGTAGTGAAGTTATGTAGTTTATGGATTCAATACTAATACAATTAACTCAAACTATATGGATGCAAGTTGCAACTAGTAGCTAACTTTTACTCTGTTTGTGGATCCAATTAACTAATGTTGTCAATATTGTTATCCCCTATCCTAGGGATAACTAAGGAGATCATGTCTTGAGGCCCACGGGTCCTAGACATGGAGTGCCGAGAGCTGTATGACTTGAGAATGGCCCTAGAGGGCCCCTCGTTTCTTCAGTGCATCCCATCTATCAACAACAATAGTATCCATCCAACTAGCCTGGTCTTGAAGTAGAAGTAAGTATTGTTCATGAGGTAATGAGTCCGGGTATCATGGTATATGTCACTCTGATTATTGAAGCATTTGAATATGTTTCACTAAATTCTCCTTCATTTCATAATGTTTTCTTGGAAATTATGTTCTTTAAATTGTTTATACCTAGGAGGGTGACATGATGCCCTAGCAAGTTAGTCTCCCTTTAGGATGGGTTTCCACTGAGTGGGTCTATGAAAGGTCATCGTCCATTCCCTTCATACTTACCACTTTCCATCTTTATTCCTCTCATTTTCCCCTACCTTTGTTCGGGCATTGGGATTTTCCACACTAGGAAGGGTTGCACCTTGCCTTGTGGGAAGAAGGGGATAAAGGCCTAGAGGGTAAAAGTAGCTGGCAAGAGTTAAAAGCCAAAATGAAACCTTTGAGATGCTTCGCCTAGGGATTCCTGAGAAAACGGTAAAAGTCTTCTCAATAAGAAAAGGGAACTCGTATGATAAATAGACACTCAAGGTATTAGTTGGTGGATGAGAGGTCTCATCATGAGCCAACCTATTATGACCATGGGCATGTAGCAGTATGACACTACTATCTATCTAGTCACCAAACCAGGGTAGTGGCTCTTGGTGGAATATCCAAGAGAAAGGGGGTCTCATCACAAGCCAGCCTTCTCATCTCCGTGAAATGCTTGTGGGTAACGTTGTCACCTCTGGTCACCAAGCTAGGACAATGTCCCTCAGCTCTTCCCTTGAAGCATAAAAGAAAATGATAAAAAGAAATAAAACTAAGAATAAAATGCATTGAATGGGATAGGAAAGAATGGAAACTATGATAAGGTGCAACTCGCCCTCTACAAAGGAACCCACAAGTAAGATCTACATTTCCATGTTATCACTACACCCCATGCCTAAACACTTACTCCACTCCACCTCACACACACTTACATGACCTAGATTGGTTCTCACCTAGGAAACACCCCAAACTTAAGAAGGATTATCCCAATAAGACACCCTGAGACCTTCTCCAAACCTGAATTATTAAACTACATAACATTTTTGAGCATTTGTCTGGGTAAAGGGGAGTTTGATGCACATGTTTAGGAAATTTGATTATTAGATGTGATTTACATGCTATGATCACTGTGACTTATGAACCCTTGGATGACGTGCTTGTTTTTGTTGCAGGACCTTTCTCGGTGGACATGTACACATGGGGGAATGATTATCTCAGACCTGATTTCCTTACTTAAAAAGGATATATCATTCAGTTGGGACGACAATTCTATCTCTCTAGTAGTGTACTCTAATTTCCTATTGCATATATTATTTCAATAGTCTAAGGAAGGAAAAATCGCTAGGGCCTAAGATTCCTTACTTTCTAGCAAATTTCTTTCTAGGATTTGGATGCTTGAGGCCTTGGGTAACCAACACCTCCTCCATCCATCCCTTCTCCTTTAAAAAAGTATTATCATTGTTGCTTTGCTCCAACTTTTTCCGCTGCTATTGTGACCTCCTTCCAACAAAAAGGCCCTACAATCATTCTTTGGGAAAATAAATTTCATTCAAATATTTGTCCCAAATTTTGCCAAAAGGACAAAACCCAAAGAATATAGCATTCAGGTGGGACGACAAAGCTCTTCAATATTTTGAAGATATAAAAGACGCCATCTCCCAATCCCCAGTTCTTATTAGTCCCGATTACTCCCAAGATTTCATGATATTCTCTTTCGCCTCTCAAGACACCATCACATGTGTCTTATTGTAAAACTATGTTGATGACCATGAACACCCTATTGCATTCATGAGTAAAGTACTTAGGGATTCAGAGTTGAATTACTCAATTACTGAAAAACAATCTTATGCCTTGGTGAAATCCCTCAATCATTTTATAAACTATGTGGGATATAATAATATTAAGGCTTATGTCCCTTACCCAACAGTGAAGGATGTATTGTCACAACAAGATTTTATGGGTACTAGGGGTAAGTGGGTTTCCAAGATCCAAGAATATGACCTAGAAATAAAACCCACCAAGATTGTGAAGGGACAAGGGTTAGATGAAATGTTGACTAAGATCAACGAAGAAGCTATACAGATGGGAGAAAATGAACAAGTGAATGTGGTGGTGAGTGAACTGGAACACGATGAATGGTATTCCGATATAATATATTACCTTAAGAACTTATCATGCCCAAACCATTTAGTGGACTATAAAAGAAGAGCTCTGAAACTCAAAGCTATGAAATATTGTTTAACTGAGGATGGTCTTGGTTGGAAAGACCCAGATGAATTTCTCCTTAATTGTGTGAACAAAGATGAGGCCAACAAATTACTGAAGGAATTTCACTCTAGGTATTGTGGGGGACACTTCGCTTCCCGTACTACCTCACACAAGATCTTGAGAGCCAGATATTATTGGCCAACATTGTTTGTTGATACTCATCGGTATGTGCATTCATGCCAACCTTGCCAATACTTTGCAGGTAAACAAAAACTCCATACACAACCTTTAAAACCTGTGGTGGTAGAAGCCCCTTTTCAATAATGGGGTTTGGATTTTATTGGTGAGTTTAAGGATAATTCAAGTAATGGTTACCGATGGATTTTGACTGCCACAAATTACTTCAGGTGGGTAGAATCTATTCCCACAAAGAAGGCTATTGAGGAGGTGGTCATGAAATTTTGGAATAAAGAATTATAACGAGATTTGGGGTACCATCCAAAATCACCATTGACAATGCCAAAGATTTTAGCTCCTTTGCCTTAGAAGAATTTTGTTTTAAGTATGACATCACTCCATCTCATTCATCAAACTACTACCCCCAGGGGAATGGTTTGGCATAACCAAGAAATAATAACCTCATGAAGATAATCAAGAAGGTAGTGGGAGAGAAAATTAAGGCATGGGATATTAAGATCAAGTATTCCCTATGGGAAGATCGAATAACAACAAAAACCTCAATAGGAAAAACCTCATTTGAACTAGTATATGGGTTCGAGGAAAAACTACCTGTGAATATCCAAATCCCTATCCTTTGTTTTGCTCAACAATACACCACAGAAGAGGAAGAAATCCATGGAAAAATTGATCAGTTGGTGGAGTTGGATGAATCCAGGAGGGTTTCCTTAGGTCAGTTGGAGAAAATTCAAGAGAAAGTTAAGAACACATTTGATCACAAAGCAAAAGAAAGAGATTTCATAGAAGGTTATTTAGTGTTGTTATGGGATAAAACAAGGGAGAAACTTGGTATGCACAAGAAGTTGGATGGATTATGGACAGGTCCCTACACAATTATAAGTCAAGTAGGAACAAACTCTTTTAACTTAACAACACGTGAAGGAGAAGCTTTGAAACTTCCTGTGAATTCTATACACATCAAGCATTACTTCCCACCAACAACATGACAAGTAAATACAGGTAAGTTAGATTGGGTAGGCATTTTCATACATTGTATATACCATCTGTATATCATGCTAGTGTAGTTTCATATTCATTTTCATATTGTATTTCTTCATTATGTATATATGCATGCTTGTCTTTATTTTATTATATCATATATGAGCGAGGGGTTATATCACTACCCTAAGGATTAATGATGTATTTTTTTGAGATCTAGGAGGAACAGGTCATACCAAAGATGTTGAGGTTCTCATGCACTCTACGGTGAGCACATGTCCCCTAGTTGGAGCCAGATTTTATCCCATGTTCTAGGGATAACTAAGGATATCATGTCTCGACGCCCACAGGTCCTAGACATGGAGTGTCGAGATTCAGATGACTTGAGAATGGCCCCAGAGGGCCCCTCTTTTCTTCAAGGAAACCCATCTATCAACAACAGCAGCAGTATCCATCCCACCAGCCTGGTCCTGAAGTAGCATTAAGTCTTGCTCCATGAGGTGATGAGTCCAGCTATCATGGCATCTTTCGCTTTGATTATTGAAGGACTTGAATATTTTTCACTCAATTCTCCTTCATCTCATAACGTTTCCTTGGAAATTATTCTCTTTAACTTGTTCATAACTAGGAGGGTGACATGATTCCCTATCAAGTTAGTCTCCCTTTAGGATGGGTTTCCACTGAGTGGGTCTATGAAAGGTCATCATCCATTCCCTTCATACTTACCACTTTCCATCTTTGTTCCTCTCATTTTCCCCTACCTTTGTTCGGGCATTGGGATTTTCCACACTAGGAAGGGTTGTACCTTGCCTTGTGGGAAGAAGGGGATAAAGGCCCAGAGGGTAAAAGTAGCTGGCAAGAATTAAAATCCAAATGAAATATTTGATATGCTTTTCCTATGGATTCTCGAGAAAGCAGTAAAAGGATTCTTAATAAGAAAAGGGAACCCATAAGATAAATATACACTTAAGGTATTAGTTGGTGGATGTGAGGTCTCATCATGAGCTGACCTATTATGACCATGGGCATGTAGCAGTATGACACTACTATCTATCTGGTCACCAAACCAGGTAGTGTCTCTTGGTGGCATAGCCAAGAGAAAGGGGGTCTCATCACGAGCCAACCTTCTCATCTCTGTGAAATGCTTGTGGGTATCATTGTCACCTCTGGTCACCAAGCTAGGACACTGTCCCTCAGCTCTTCCCTTGAAGCATAAAAGAAAAAGATAAAAATCAATAAAAATAATAATAAAAGGCATTGAATGGGATAGGAAAGAATGACATCTATGACAAGGTGCAACTCACCCTCTACAAACACACCCATAGGTAAGACCTACATTTTCCTGTTATCACTACACCCCATGTCTAAACACTTACCCCACACCACCTAACACACACTTACATGACCCAGATTGGTTCTCACCTGGGAAACACCCCAAACTTAAGAAGGATTAGCCAAATAGAACATCATGTGACCTTATCCAAACCTGACTTGTTAAACTACATAATGTCTTTAAGAATTTGTATGGGTAAAGGGGGGTTTGATACACATGTTTAGTTAATTTGATTATTAGATGTGATTTACATGTTATGATCCCTATGAATTATGAACCCCTGGAGGGATTTCTTGTTGTTGTTGAAAGACCTTTCCCGGTGGAGAGGTACACATGGGGGAATGATTAGCTCGGACCTTCATGGGGATAAAATCCCAAATATGGATGTTGTGACACCAGCTAGGGGCACAAAGACATTAGAGACTTGCACCATGAAGAAAGAAGGATGTTGCAATGGAGACACCCTGACAGACCTAGACCCAAAGGGATATTGCTCTTCCACCTGGACGTTGACCCTTGAGAGGCCATGACATCATCATTATGACCTTGGACATCATCCAGATCTAGGATTTGCATTTATGAGGGAAGTTGTGTGCTATTTGGCACGTGTGGCATCATCTAGGGCCTTTGGAGGCTAAACGTTCCACATATGAGCCCAATGTTACACCCTAGGAGCTTAACGTCACCCTAGAATGGCATGACGTCACACTTGGAGATGATTTTAAGGTTTAATTACTTCATTTATGTAAAAACTGGATTTTTGATGTAATTTGGCCACGTCGACATTTTTATGACCTAAAATTAATTAAGGGTCATTGATATTGTATAAATAGAGAGAAATTACTCTCATTTTTCATCATCACTCATCACACACTTAGTGTGGACTGAAATTTTCACCCTCTTTAAGGGCTATTGGTTGAAATAACTAGTGCACAACTTCTTGGAGAGGCTTATTTTGGTGTATCTTGGCTATTTTTCATGGTGGAAGATCTTCAACTAGGGTTTGACTTGATTATTCTTGGTGAATTAAGTATAAAATCTGAAATTTGTTTATGCTAATGAATGCTTGTGGTAAATTTTACTTTTTTCATGTTAAATATTATGAAATTGTTTGCTTTGTTGTGATTATCATTTGATGGCAGGTGTGATTGTCATTGATGGCAAGATCAGAGTATGCAACGATGGAAAAACAGGGACAACGAAAGCCCGGGAGGAGAAGCGATAGTGATCTTTGGATCCCATTGAGAATTCTCGATGAATGTCAAATCTGAGCCTGAGGTCCGACCGACGTTGGATCCAGGAGAACCTGCACGTTCGTTAAAAAGAAATGTCAAGCGGGGTTATGAAATCCTGAAGGCAGGAGGACAGTTTTGGATACCAGGAGTTGGAAGAGTCAAGACTCTTCATCATCAGGAGTCCCGGAATCGCGAAATGTGAAACCCCAAAAACCCAAAACCTAAAATAGGCACACCAACAAAGAATTTCACAGACCGGGAAATAACTCCATTTCGGGGTCCGGGAACCAGATTTGAATTCCCCTACTGAAAATGTCAAGGTTTGGAAGAAGAAAGAAAGTGACAAGTGTGGATTAGTGTTGTCATCTCAAAGAAAAATGAACCCTTGGTATATAGATAGTGGATGCTCCAAACATATGATGGGAGACAAAGGTACGTTTCTATCTCTAAGTGAAAGCAAATCAGGACACATAACCTTTGGAAATGATGCTCCAGGTAAAATAAAGGGTAAAGGGATGGTGAGTTTAAGTAATGGAAAAGGAAAAGCCCAAGATGTTCTACTTGTAGATGGGCTAAAACATAATCTGCTTAGTGTAAGTCAAATGTGTGACAAAGGATGTGAAGTGGTGTTCACGTCCAAGGACTGCAAAATAAAGTCTATAAACTCAGGACAAGTGGTGGCCAAAGGCATAAGGACAAAAAATAACGTATATGTGCTGAAAGAAAATAGAGAAGAGTGTCATCTAAGCAAACATGATGAAAGTTGGTTATGGCATAGGAGACTTGGACATTTAAACTTTGACCACTTAATCAAGCTCAAAAATCTTGAGGCAGTAAAAGATCTTCCGAGAATATCAAAGCCCCAAGATTCGATGTGTAAACCCTGCCAAGTAGGAAAGCTAACTAGGACACATTTTAAGTCCAAGAGATTTACTTCAACAGAGAAACCACTCCAACTAGTTCATATGGATTTATGTGGACCATCAAGACATGAAGGCACAAGTAAAGAAAATTACTTCATGTTGATTATTGATGATTACTCCAGACTTACTTGGGTTGCCTTTCTCAAGGAAAAAACTAAAGAATTTGAGAAGTTTAAAATATTTAAGGCTTTAAATAAGAATCAAACAGGAAAGAGGTTAAAGGAAGTAAGATCAGACAGAGGAGGAGAATTTATGTCAAGTGATTTCAAGGAGTTTTGTGATAAGCATGGGATCAAGAGAGAATACACAATCCCAAGAACTCCTCAACAAAATGGAGTAGTTGAGAGGCAAAACAGAATAGTGCAGCAAATGGCCAAGTCAATGATGAATGAGAAGAACATTGGTCAAATCTACTGGGTAGAAGAAATACACACATCAGTCCATGTTCTTAACAAAGCCCACCTCAGACCATAAAGCGACAAGACACCTTATGAATGGTGGTATGGGAGACCTGCTTCAATCAAACACTTCAAAGTCTTTGGGAGTAAATGTTACATAAATAATAATGATGAGAACCTTGGAAAATATGATGACAGGGTTGATGAAGGTATCTTATTAGGATATGCTACAAACAGTAAAGGATACATATGCTATAATAAGAGGTTGCATAAAATGGTTGACAATATTGACATAAAAGTTGATGAAGGAATCCCAGCAAGAGAGGTGTACAATAATGAGTCGTCTACAGAGGACACAGCTAAAACTGAAGATGAACAGGTCCAAGAATTAGAAAATGAAGACTCTGAATCCGACGAAGACACAGATACTCTGACAGATTCAAATCAACAGACAACTTCAAATTCCTCCTCCAGAATCACTCAAAAGAATCATCCTACAAGTTAGATAATTGGTGAAAAAGACAAAGGTGTACAAACCAGGAGAAAGATAATGAAAGACACTGAACAATCACATATAGCTTTCATATCCTTGATGGAACCCAAGAATTTTAATGAAGCTAGCAAATATGACCATTGGGTTAAAGCAATGAATGATGAACTTGATCAAATTGAGAAAAAAAATACACGGGAGATGGTTCATAGACCTGAAGGTAAAAATATCATTGGTTCCAAATGGATCTTTAAGAATAAGTTGAATGAGCAGGGACAAGTTGTCATGAACAAAGCAAGATTGGTCTGTAAAGGATATGCTCAAATACAAGGACTAGATTTTGATGAAACATTTGCGCCCGTAGCAAGATTATAAGCTATCAGAATGTTTCTTTCCTATGCTTGTCATAAAAGGTTTAAAGTCTATCAAATGGATGTCAAGTCAACTTTTCTAAATGGAGATTTAAGTGAAGAAGTCTATATGGAAAAACCAGAGGGTTTCGAACTATCTGATAACCCTGACTTAGTATGCAAGCTGAAGAAAGATTTATATGGGTTAAAACAAGCCCCTTGAGCCTGGTATCACAGACTGGATACATATCTCAAAGACAAAGGGTTCAAGAGAGGAACAATTGACAATAATCTATATATCAAAACAAAGGATAATGATCTGCTCATCATATTGGTCTATGTAGATGATATCATCTTCAGATGTAATAAGGATTCATTGGTACAATGGTTTTCTTTTGCCATGGAGTCTGAGTTTGAAATTTCTATGATAGGTGAACTGTCATTTTTTCTTGGTCTACAAATTACTCAGAGGTCTTAAGGGATGTTCATTTATCAAGAAAAACATCTAAGAGAAATATTGAAAAGGTTTCAAATGGAAGATTCTAAACCTGTGGGTACACCTATGGTTACTAGATGCAAATTAAGCAAGGATGATGACTCACCTGATGTTGATCAAAGTTCATATAGGTCAATGATAGACAGCCTAATGTACATCATAGCATCTCACCCAGACATAATGCATGTTGTTGGAATGGTAGGAAGATATTAGTCTGCACCTAAATAGAGTCATTTTCAAGCTGTCAAAAAGATATTCAGGTATTTGAAAGAAACAATGACTTATGTTTTGTGGTATCCCATAAATCAGAATTTTCAGTTAACTGCCTATTCAGATGCAGATTGGGAAAACTATGTTGATGAGAGAAAAAGCACCAGTGGAGGAGCATTCTTCCTGGGTGACTCATTAGTAGCATGGCTTAGTAAAAAGCAAGGTTCCATTTCCTTATCAACTACAGAGGCAGAGTACATTGCTGCTGCTACCTGTTGCACTCAGGTATTATGGATGATTCAGACACTTGCAGACTTGGAGGTAAAATACGTTGCACCGATCCCAATTCATTGTGATAACACTAGTGCCATCAGTGTGTCTAAGAATCCTGTATTCCACTCCAAGACCAAGCATATTCCCATAAAATTCCATTTTCTGAGAGAGCAGGTCACCAATCAGGTTGTTCAAGTCCATTACATTCCAACCACAGAACCAATTGCATACATCTTTACTAAACCCCTAGCCAAGACACCATTTGAATATCTCCGACAGAAGCTGGGTGTCATACCGTCTCACACCTAAGAGAGTCCATCATGTTAGGGGGATTTTTATATTGATTGAATATCTGATACCTCCTAAAATTACTGCAACAGCTCAGGGAGAGCATGTTTTCTTTGACATCGATGTCAAAGGGGGAGAAAAAGGAGTGGTCTGGACCAGATGCTACAGTTGGAGGTCCAAATAGATTAGCGCAGTCATTCAAGGTTTCTATCAATGCCAAAGGGGGAGATTGTTGTGATTATCATTTGATGGCAGGTGTGATTGTCATTGATGGCAAGATCAGAGTATGCAAAGATGGAAAAACAGGGACAACAAAATCCCAGGGGGAGAAGTGACAGTGATCTTTGGATCCCATTGAGAATTCCCAATGAACGTCATATCTGAGCCCGAGGTCCGACCGACGTTGGATCCAGGAGAACCTGCACGTTCACTAAAAATCAAGGTGAAGCGGGGTTATGAAATCCTGAAGGGAAGAGGACAGTTTCGGATACCGGGAGTTGGAAGAGTCAAGACTCTTCATCATCAGGAGTCCCGGAATTGCGAAATGTGAAACCCTGAAAACCCGAAACCTGAAACCCGAAATAGGCACACCAACAAAGAATTTTGCAGACCGGGAAATAACTCCATTTTGGGGTCCCGGATACCGGGAGTTGAAGTGTCAAAACACTTCATCACAGGAGTGCCGAAATGTCGAATCGCTGAAATACAAAAACACGAAATCCGAAATAGGCACACCAACAAATAATTTCAAAGACCGGGAAATAACTCCATTTCGGAGTCCCGGATACCGGAAGTTGAAGTGTCGAAACACTTCACCACAGAAGTGCCGAAATGTCGAATCGTCGAAATGTGAAACAATGAAATACTGGATCTTTTATTTGACTCCATTTAGTAACTTCGGATACTAGGAGTTATGCACCAAGACTCTTCACTAGAGGAGTCCTAAAATGGCGAAATGTGAAACACCGAAATGTCGCTAATCCGACTCCATTTCGGAGTTTCGGATACCGGGACTTGGAGTTGTCAATAACTCTCACATCAAGAAAGCCGAAATCACGATATGCGAAATCATGAAGAGATTTGGACTATTGAATAATTAAGAGTGTGGACCATTGATCCAAGTCCATTTTGGAGGTTTGGATACTGGGAGTTGGAAGAGTCAAGAGTTGAGACTCTTCATCAAAGGAGTCCCGAAATTCCGAAATGAAAAATTCCGAAATGAGAAATGTGAAAACACCTTTCTGGTCTAAGCCTTGGTCACCACCAGAGGTCACATCATCGAAGAGCTGTAGAGAAGAGCTCGAAGAGACAAGCTCCATTTCGGAGTTTGGGACATGGAGAATCGAGACTCTTCACCACAAGAATGTCGAAATTCCGAAATGCCAAAATGTGAAATAAATGCAAGATCCTACGGATCCAATGCAATGGTGCAGGTGAATTTAACTATGATCGGAGGGATACTGTTGCACTTCATAGTATAACTGCTAGAAACGACTGATGGATTCTACTAGAGGGATGAAACAAGCCTCAGTGTGATCTCTAGAGAAGATGAAGAGTCTCGAGGCATCTTCCAGTGGAAGGAAGACTATTCTTAGAAGTGATTGATAGATGGAAGAGTGTTGAAGCCTGTAACTGCAACAGAGAGGATCAACTCAAATTTGATAGAGAAGACGAAGAGTCTCAACTGCAAGACAGGCTAAGGAATCTCAGCATAACACCCAATGATGATGGACGCATGGGTTTAACTGCCAGAGAAGCTGAAGAGTTGCCATGATGATCAGGCAGAGCACTCGACATGGAGAGAGCATGAATAAACATGGTGAGATAGCATGCACAAGGTGAAAAAAGACTATAAGTATGCAGAACAAAGAAGAGATGGACGTTGAAGTTGTTCAGAGTGATCAAGGAGTGTAGAAGGAGGAGTGTGCATCAGCAAAAACACGGAGAAGAGGAATGGTGCATTGAATGGACATGGCACACAAAGAATAAAAGGCAGAGGCACAAAAAGCGCAAGGGAGGTGTGCAACAAGATAGTGAGGCAGTAAAGGAAGGCTGAGGTGCTCTTGTAGAGAAAAACCGAAGATAAAAAATGCAAGAAGATGCAAAGAGAGAGACACTGATACAAGAGAGAAGAGGAGCATAACAGAATAATGAAAAGCCTGGTAAGCCAATGATAAAGATTGTATCACTGTGATGAATTTATATATAGCAAAATTTATATGTTAAGGTGGAAGGGAGGTGCTAGGGAGGACTATTGTCCTTAGAGGTTCAAGTGGGTGCTTGAACACAGGGAGTTGTAGCTTCCATCTGGTTGTATCCAGAGAAACCAGGGTGGCAGGGTGGTGCAAGGGAGAACTGTTGTTCTCTGTTATATAGGTTGGTGCCTGTATGACTGGAAGTTGGTGCTTCCATCCAGTTGGTGTTGGAACACTTAGGGAGTTGGTGCTTCCTTCTAGTGGGTGCTAGAGAAACCAGGGAGTTGGTGCTAGAGAATCCAGAGAGTTGATGCTCTCAGCAAGTAGCAACTTGCAAAATAGAGGTTGTAGCCTCATTATGAGTTGGTTCTTATATGTATGATAATGTAAAGAATGTAAAGATTAGTTATCATATAAAGAAGAAGAGGTTTTTACCCTGTATGGGTTTCCTCAAGAAATATCCGTCTCTGTGTATCTCATATGTGTGACTGATGCTGAATGTTCTATTGCTTACTTCCCTGCATTATTGTGACTATCATTAAATGATGTGTAAAGAGTTTAAAATAAGCATAATTGTTTAATACCAGTAACAACTGATTCACCCCCCCCCCCC
>ML805361.1:80399-95108 GCA_009831015.1 Picea engelmannii | reverse complement strand
AGAGGCCAAGAGGCTTTTTGGTGAGATGCCAAGAGAAAGAGGAAGTTGAAGCATTCTTGTTGAGAGAACAAGAGGAGCTCAAGAATTCTTGTTGAGAGAACAAGAGAGAGCAAGAGAGAGGTCGAGCTGAAGAAAAGAGACAGCAACAATAATTTCTGGGAGCATTGACATGCATTCCAAAGTTGTCGAATAATATTGAGTGGCACATAAATTGAATCTTAGCAGAGTTTTGGCACGAATTTCGTGACAGTCTGTACAACATTAATTGTCGTATAGTTGTATGAATTTCTGGTTCAGAAATTGAGGAGCAAAGCTACAGGAATGTCCAGATAAGTTTGTGTAAATATCTCAAGATGAAAATGCTGTAAAAGAATTTCTTAGAATCTCATAAATAATACAAATCCCTCTCTCACTGGTTTTCCCCTTGTGGGTTTTTCCAGGGTCGAAGTTAGACCGAAATTCTTTGTGTCTATATTTTCTGAGTTTTGCATATTGCTGATATTTTATTTCTGCGTTGAAAATGATGTTCATAATCCTCATGCTTCAGTTCTGAAATTTATTTTCTGTTAAGTTTTCTATATGCTGAAACACCAGGCTGTAGTATAAGCTGAAACACCAGGCTGTAGCTTATGCTGAAACACCAGGCTGAGTATATGCTGAAAGACCAGGCTGAGTATATGCTGAAACACCAGGCTGTAGTCTAAGCTGAAACACCAGGCTGTAGCTTATGCTGAAACACTAGGCTGAGTATATGCTGAAACACCAGGCTGAGTATATGTTGAAACACCAGGCTGTAACATATGCTGAAACAGTGTTGAAATTGAGTTTGGCATTTAAATTTGGCTGAAAAGACAGTGAGACTGAAACTGGGTGGGATTTTGAAAAATTAACATAAACAAGTTCCTACTGCTTGAATATGAAAAAGGTCAGCTTCCAACCATTCCCCATCCCAACAAAAATAAAAATAAACAAAAGACGCCTCATCATTGTAATCACAAATACATCAAGATACCTCATTACTATAACTAGAAATAAACCGAATATGTTTATCATTATAAACAACTTAGACAAATATTTACAAATGTACGCCAAAATCCACTGCTTTGGCATTGCGATAGAGATGTACAGATGCAACTTGCATAAGGAAGTAAGGCCAAAGTAAACACACCGATACATAATTTGATGTAGTATATCGAGTCTTATTGCATGACATAATATTCAATTAAAAATACAATGACATCGCTGGAAAGATTTTTACTTCCAAAGTCAAGTCGGATATGGCATAAATTAAGAGTAATGAATACTACCATACTCTCGAATCTTAAGGTAAAAAGCATATAGATTTGGTCAAGACTATGTTAAATACATTCGTTGTGTTAAATACATTCAAATGGAAATTAAATACGCTGTGTAAAATACATTCAAATGGAAATTAAATATGTTGTGCTAAATACATTCTAATGGAAATTAAATACGATGTGTTAAATATAGATTGATTACAAATTTCGTTGTGTAATAATTCGTCATGGTAATTAGTAGGTCTCATGGTAAATCACGTGTAAAAAAAAACCATAACTAAAATTGCAGTGGTACAATAAATCGCTAATCATGCCAAACCAATCAAATGCCATTCAATATATATTCTAATTTCGATGTCCATTCAGTTTCTTTGTCCATTCAATATATATACAGTATAATTTCCCTGTACATATATTATATCTCTGTCACACATTAGATATTAAATCTATGTCACACATTATATATGAAATCATTGTCTTTTAAATACATGAGATAAAAATGTTGTCTAGCATATTCTTTGTCCATCAATAATTTGTTGACTGAATGATGAATCGATGTCCAACACAGGAAGCTGTCTAACATTAGTCATTTATCAGAAATCTCTATGTGAAAAATTGAAAACGTTGGGTAAAGAAGGGATGAAATCGTTGTGCATAAAGGATGAAATCGCAGAGAATGGCTATGTAAGAACTAGGCGAATGGTTGTGTAGAACAATGACTGCGTATGAAAATCCTAGGGAATGGTTGGGCCAGTCGCATAGTATAAAAAATTATTTATTTCGCATGATATGAATGAATCGCATGGTATACAATTAAATCACATGGCATCTACAAATGGTATAGACATAATCGTTGTCAAAATATATATACAATATACACAACATCAAATGCAATGCCGACACACACAGTCATACACTCGATGTCATTCAAGGTATAAACATTGTTTAATCATATTAATGTCGTCAATATTATAATCACCCCAACAACAAGTAAAAATGATTTGGCTAAAACCGAAATGGGTAAAATGGACTTGGGTAAAAACGAATTCAACTGGCCGCATACAATGGTTATTTTAACAGTAAAAATGTCTTCCATATGGACACCTAGAATGGTTATTCAATAGGATAAACGACTTCAAAAACTAGACGCAGATAAAGGTTATTCAACAGTAAAAATGAAATCAAAATATGGGCGCAATAACTCTAGATCAAAAATTAACAAGAACAATTCCATAACGCTCGGGGTTTTTGTGCTGAACTTAGAAAAATGAGGGAAGTAAATTGCCTAGTCAGAGAGGTAAGACATTGGGTGTTAGAACAACAAAACACGGATCACAATGGACAAAAATGAAGAGACAATCATTCAAATATAAACATAGAGATTTATCAATCAAGAAACCGCGGAGATACTCATTTACAAAGAGGGTGCAAGGTGTTAGCACAATAATTTGCAGCTAGAAGAGGCCTAACTATCAGAGTTTTGGGTTTTTGCTAAAGTGTTAACTCCCTCAGTGGTAAAGTGCACAACCTACTATACTGTCAAGACACCTAAACACAATGGGTTTGACATTATAAAAGACCACCAACTGCTCTGCACATGTTCAATATTAAAGGCATTGTATTTTTACATTGCTACCTAAACCTGCACACAAGCACATCATAAGTGACACTACCTACAGACGCTACCTAATATTTTTGGCAGAAAATGAATTGTGCAGAGTTATTTTACCAGTTTTTAGTGACTAACTTGAAATTTGGATTTTGAACAATTGAAAAGGTATTTTTGAAAACTGGAGGAGGTTTTTATTCATAACATGCCAAATAAAAAAAAACTCTCTCAATTTTTCAAAATGTGTTGTGGTGTGAGAGATATTAGACATATAAATGGAGTTACCCAACTGTTTTACAACGGCGCTGCCTAATTTCGTGTAGCAGACACAGTTTTGATATTCGCCTTGTTGGGAGGTTGCCACATGTCAAGGAGGGTTCAAATGACTTCTGAAGGATCAGTTATATGTTAAGGGACACCTTCACCTAATATTTATCTCTAGAAAAGGCCTCATGCAATGAGGTGGAGAAATTTTATTAATGAATTCCAACAAATTCCTGAAAATTAGCAGTTTGTTGGATTTTTGTCTCTTTGATTGTTGCCACCTATCTCCAAGGCTTAGAATCCAATGGAGGATATGGGATTAGACCTCCTTAGTTCATTTGGATGCTATTGCCTATTTAAAGAAGGAAATGTCTCTTGGAGGAAGGGAGATTCATGAGCCAAGAGAGGCTAGAGAGAGATGTAGCAGGCAATTTTCCTATGTGTGTTCATTTGTAAGCCTGTGGGCATTTTAGGATTGTAGGCATTACTGCTATTGGAGACTCATGAGAGTTGTGATTTCAGATTGTAACTCTTTTGTTTATATTTCTGCTTATTTGAATATATTACAGATTTGAGGATCAAAGGCTGTCAATGATTTATGGATCCCTAAGCAGCAAAGGATCTGTTGTATTTTTCCCATCAATCATTGTTTATATTCAAGTTTTGTTGATTCATTAAATTGAGAGGATCTTTGTTTAGTGAACATTCTATCTTATGTTTTCCTTCTTCATTCTTCCACCCATCAACATATAATATTTTTTTCTGTTGAGAATATTTTGTGCCTTCGATGAGTTGGATGTTTGTGACTCCATTACCCATTGGTGTAGCCTACTAATCTACAATTTGCATCCCTCTCTCTTAATTTATCCATCTTGTTGATCCACCTATTCAAAACAAAAATTATATTTTACATTCTAATGGGCGTTGATCTTACACTTTAGCAGTCAAAGTGTGACTTTCAGTGCTAACATTTTTGGCACCGCTACCGGGGACGGATTTGAACATATTGAAAAGCTCCCTCGGAAGAATGACAATGCACAACTCTAGATTTATATGGTGACTGAAGTTGGACACCTTCAAGATTGCACATTCACCATGGCGACTCCATTGTTCAGAGTATGTTGGTGACTCCATTAGGGATGAGAAAAATCAAATGGCTATGAAGGCTATCCTAGCCAGAAGTTTTCCCCACTCAATTTCTCATCCATAGATGGTTATCCACATCTTGTGCCTCAAATTGAAGAATGGAAAGATCTTATGCCCATATTTTATGAAGGTGATGATGACAACCCTTTTGAGCATGTTCATGAATTTCATGCTTTGATGCAACATCTTGAGATCTATCATGAAGATATATTGATGAAAATGTTCATGTATTCATTGGAAGGCGATGCAAGGAAATGGTATAGAACACTCCCTTCTTCTAGTATTTCCTCTTTGAAGGACTTTCATGATGTTTTTTATTCTCATTGCAAGATAATTTATCTAGCTAAAAGACTTTTTGAGAATTGTTGTGAGGGGTATGCATCATATATTCAATATTCAACAAGTGATTCCTCTAGTAGTGATGATGAAGGGGATGATTATAGAGAGAAGGAATTAGATGATGAGTTTCATGATGATTTTCCTAAATTTGAAGAACAAATGAATCATTCATGTCAAAGTTTAGGTCCCCAAGAGAATGATCAATATGGACAATCCATCATTTCCCTTTCTCCTCCTTTTCTCGATTCTTTAAGTCAAGAGGTCATCTTAGGTTCAGATTTATTTCTTCATGAGAATAATGTTGCAGCTTGTCATGAACGAATTCATAGCTTACCAATTGTTGTTGTAATCCCTCCTACTATTAATGAACCAGTGTGCCATGATTTTCCAAGTTTTGATGACTATGAGGATGTTTTGACTGAATAACCAGTTGTCCCAACTATTGTACTAATCCCCTCAGCCATTAATAGTCAAATGGTCATTGATTCACCTTTGTATGATGATTATGAAGATGATTTTCATGAACAATCCGTTGAATACCTTATATCAGAAAAGTACCATTCCCATCAAAGCAACAATATCTTGTTTCAACCCTCATGTCATATTTTTGTTGCTGAAAAAGAAGGAGAAGATGATAATCTAAGTTTAGAAGGTAAAAAACTGAGAAATTGGGACCATAAGCCAAGTTATGATGAATATCCCTCACAATTAGAATATAAGATAGAAGAATGCAGTTTCCCAAGAACTTCTGATTGTGAAGAATTGCCCTATCAACCCCCTATTCCTCTTGAAGACACAAGCTCAGTTTCATCAAGAAGCCAAGATCAAATGCCATGTGATCATATGAGAAAGATTGAAATTAAAGAAAGACAAGCATCACTAGGCCTTTTTCCTAATACACCTCATGACCAAGATTGGAGCAAGGCCATATGCATTGAGGATGAATCAGAAAATCAACAAGCCATACAACAACCAAACACAGTGGAGGAAGGACCTAATGAAATACTTTTCCTTTTTACACAAAGCAATGTCACAGGGGCAAGTATTGATGATGTTTTTCAGGATCCATTTGCAGCCTGTCTGCAAGAAGAAAGTGGACCTAGGCTCATTTATTTCTTCAATGGAAAGTGTATTTCCAAATGTTTCTTTGACATTCCTTCAAGTACGAATTATATTTGGTGATTAAGGAAGCACATTTCAAAGCTTCAAACAGTTGAAAAAATGATGAAATGGCTTCATTGGTTGTTTCATGTAACTTGAATGCTTCATTTTCCCAATAATTAGAGTAGGTGTGTGCAATAAGCTTGTTGAACAAGCATCATTTTCATCATTTTTTCCAGTTTCAGTTTTCATTTGCATTTAGTTTCAGTTGAAGGTCACAGATCAAAGAAGATTGCAGAGGTTAAAGGTTGGGAGCCGCCCTGGGATAAGGCACTGAAACTACAAGAGTTCTTAGAGCCTCAGAGGGAGGACTCTATCCCCCATGGAGCCCATGTTAGCACAATAATTTGTAGCTAGAAGAGGCCTAATTATAAGAGTTTTGGGTTTTTTCTAAAGTGTTAACTCCCTCAGTGGTAAAGTGCACAACCTACTATACTGCCAAGACACCTAAACACAATGGGTTGAACATTATAAAAGACCACCAATTGCTCTGCACACGTTCAATATTAAAGGCAATGCGTTTTGACATTGCTACCTAAACCTGCACACATGCACAACATAAGTGGCGCTACCTAATATTTTTGGCAGAAAATGAATTGTGCAGAGTTATTTTACTAGTTTTTAGTGACTAACTTGAAACTTGAATTCCGAACAATTGAAAATGTATTTTTGAAAATTGGAGGAGATTTTTGTTCATAACATGCTAAATAAAAAAAACCTCTCTTAGTGTTTCAAAATGTGTTATGGTGTGAGATATATTAGACATATAAGTTGTTTTACCTAACTGTTTTACAGCGGCGCTGCCTAATTTCCTGTAGCGGTCATGGTTTTGATATTCTCCTTGTTGGGAGGTTGCCACATGTCAAGGAGGGTTCAAATGACTTCTGAAGGATCAATTAGATTTTAAGGGACACCTGAACCTAATATTTATCTCTAGAAAAGGCCTCATGCAATGAGGTGGAAACGTTTTGTTAATCACTTCCAACAAATTCTTGAAAATTAGCAGTTTGTTGGATTTTTGTCTCTTTGATTGTTGCCACCTAAATCCAAGGATTAGAATCCAATGGAGGATATGGGATTCAACCTCCTTAGTTCATTTGGATTCTATTGTCTATTTAAATAAGGAAATATCTCTTGGAGGAAGGGGGATTCATGATCCAAGAGAGGCTAGAGAGAGATGTAGCAAGAAGTTTTCATGTGTGTGTTCATTTGTAAGCCTGTGGGAATTTTAGGATTGTAGGCATTACTACTATTGGAGACTCATGAGAGATATTATTTCATATTGTAACTCTTTTTTTAATATTTCTTCTTATTTGAATATATTGTAGATTTGAGGATCAAAGACTGTCAATGATTTATGGATCCCTAAGTAGTAGAGGATCTGTTGTATTTTTCCCATCAATCATTGTTTATAATCAAGTTTTGTTGATTCATTAAATTGGGAGGATCTCTGTTTAGTGAACATTCTATCTTATGTTTTCCTTATTCATTCTTCCACCTATCAGCATATAATCTTTTTTTTCTGTTGAGCATCTTTTGTGCCTTCGATGAGTAGGATGTTTGTGACTCTATTGCCCATTGGTGTAGCCTATTGATCTACAGTTTGCAACCCTCTCTCTTTCTTTATCCATCTTGATAATCCACCTATTCAAAACCCAAATTATCTTTTACATTCTGATGGGTGCTGAGCTTACACTTTAGCAGTCAAAGTGTGACTTTCAGTGCTAACACAAGGATTTGAGATTAATCATAAAAGAAAAATGCAGAGATAAGTAAGGGATAGATATCTGGGAGAAAATTATCCTTCACTGATTATCCATTCACAAGAAAGTAGGGCATTTGAATTTATAAGTATTTAAACACCAGAGTGACGAACGTCGATTTGGCTCCTAGCTGACTGCTCAGGCATGGAATAATAACGTAAAGGATAAAACCTCCCTCGTACACATTTCACCCATCCCCTAGTTGCACCATAATTTTTTTTTATTAATTAATTGAATATTCCTATTTCCCTCACCCACCTAAAAGCATTCCTAAAAACGCTCCTCAGTGTCCCAATATTCCCTTACAAATCTTAAAAGACTTACGCCTTACTTTATTTCTAGTTGAGTTCATAAATAGTAAGATTCCTTACTAAGTTAGACATTCATCTTTTTCTTTACGTTTCCCATTTTCTTTAGGTTTCCCCTTTTTCTTTAAGTTTCCTATTTCTTTTAAGTTTCCCTCTTTTTCCTTTTTAACTAAAAATCATTTTAGCAAGTGTAAATAAAACAACCATTTACCCTTTTTCCTCTTTAATTAAAAATTAATTTAGAAAGTGTAGATAAAAACAACCATTTACCCTCTTTTATTTTTAAGTAAAAATTAATTAGAAAATGTAGACAAAAACAACCATTACCCCATTTTTTTTAAATTTAATCCTCCATTATAATTTTTCCTTGAATAAATAAGTTTGAATTTCTTACCGCCCTTCTTGTTACATGTTTATTTATTATTATTTTTTTTTAACACAAGTTCTACTTAGTCCTAGGTTTTAATTTCACTAGGTTGGGCGACAGTTCTTAAGGGAAAAAATTGGTCATTAAACTTTACTTATCACATCATTCATTTTAAGTCCGACTAGGTTTATTCACTTACTAGTTAAAATCACGATGTTCCCTTCAGGATGCACTACATGCTCGAAGGGTGCCACTCACCTCTTTTTGTTTTCCTTGCGCGACGTGCCCTTCAAGATGCACTGCGTGCTCCAAGGGTTCCACTCACCTCTTTTTGTTTTCCTTGCATGATGTGCCCTTCAAGATGCACTATGTGCTCCAAGGGTGCCACTCGCCTCTTTCCCTTTTCCTTGTGCTATTATCAGACTAATCGGTAGGTGTGGACACTAACAGAGCATAGTGCGAGAAGTTCGCACCCTAGCTGAAGCTGGCCTGCGAGAATAGGTCATTCTCGCACCCTAGGCTATAAGCAGCTTGCGAACTCTCTTTAAAAATATGTTTTCTGGAAGGAGATGAATGCCACTTTTCTCAGGAGAAAGTTCTTGTTAGGAGCCTGAGTACACCATCGTCAATACACCATCAAGATGACCAAAATAATGGGTAACAGAATTCCCCCCAAAGTATGAGGCCGGAATCAGTGACAGCCAAAATACTTTGTAAATTGCGTGTGTGTGTCAGAAACCAGGAGCGCACCTAATCGGAAACCTGCGAACAACCAAGCATATGCACAATATCATACTAGTTCTGAGGTAGGCATTCCCATACTTAGATCACGGATGGATGACATCATAAACATAGGTCATGGCCACCAATCATACACCATGGATCCATGCCGTCAAAATATCACATAGCCACCAAGAATACACTATGGATCCATGCAAGAAAATTCAAATTGAGACGACATAGCCACGAGACATACAAAGTGGATCTATGTGTCAGCAAATTATACATATTCCATCACAACCTGGACCCAAGAGATAATATCTAGGGTCTTCAATCTCGTCACCCAAAAGTATGAATCTAACCATGTGATTACATGTGTCGAATTCGAACATGGTAGAAACCACTTGATTACCAGTCATTGATGAAACCGTTAACAAGTGCGAGGGAAATCACCATTAATGTCAATGACTCCCAAGGTACACTAGTAAAATACACCGAATGTGAATAAATGAGTTGAGGTCGAACATTCGACGAAATCTTTCGATCAGGGGTCAATGATGAAAACCCATTGTCGAAAGCGAGGAAACCTACCATTGAGGCATGCAAGTTCCAAGGTACCAAATAATTTCTAAGTCTTTGTTTGCACCCTCTTCGTCACCTTGATGAGAAAATAAGGGATGCTTACATGCCCAGTTGGGTCTTGCTGAGCATGACAGTTGTAGAGGAAAGAGTTAGAGAAACAAAAACAAAACTATAAGAAAGAATTAAACTAATACAAGCTAAAATCATAAGCATATGGATAAAGAAATAACAAAGACAACAAGACCAATATCACCAATGTTTTTAGGCTGATCAATTGATGAAATCAAAGCACAATGAAGAAAGGGGACTATGAGTCCCTTCTTCCTCCAAAGGAAGGCTCTTGTGCCCTCACAAACTTTCTCTCCTTACAATAAGAAAAATGAAAATGATAGTGAAAGAACTCCCAAGCACATCCACTCAATGGAGAGGTGGATAGCTCAATAAAATGGTGCCAATGTGTTATTGTCAAGGAGTGAGTCCTTAAAACAATCTAGGCAGCATAACATTACATGAAATTCCTTGAGAAAATGATGTTTCTTCATGGCTTTTTATAGCATTGCATTGGGTGATTATGTAACTCCTTTGAAGTGTGAAAAGGGGCTCTTTAGGGCTTCATTAGGTCTTTGACCAACCTACCATGCAGATTCAGCTCAGATTTGAGGGTCAAATCATCTTGGGAGCTGATCCATAATTGGTTGGGAGGCCGACCAATTCAATAAATGTGTCGTTTAGCAGGTGTGCGGGTTTTTTCACCAACAACCGCGCATTGTGCGCGTATGCGCGCATGGTACGTTCATGTTCTGCGCATGTGCGTGCGAACCAAACTTCTCTAAAGTGCCCTTCAATTTTTGGTTACTTTGTATAGTTTTTGACCTTTTTGGAATGCTATGAAATTAATTTAGTGCCATGAATGACTTCATTACTGTTTGACGATGCGGAGTTCTTGTCGCCATGTGCGGACGAAATTTCAGTGATAACAGATGCCCCCTGATGGATGAGGTTAGGAGCATACGTATAGCCGAAATTCATCAAAGTTTCTTCTACTGAGAATGTTTTTGTAAGAGAGAGCAATAGTGGGACCGTTCAGAGCGATCCGTTTGAGAAAAAAGGAACCAGTAGGACCCGACCTTCTGAGAGTTGTGCAAAAAATAGAAAACTGTGTACAAATGAGGCAGGCATGCCCCATGCTTGTGTTTATGTAAATCTGAAAAAAGATGACGGAAGTGTTGGTGTAGACAACTGTAGCACCCTCAGGGGCGGTGATGATAAAGGCAGAAGACAATTCTGCAAAGGAACATACTCTGAACAATAGGCAATGATCGCGGTAATAAGTATCGGCGATGATGCGGGCATTGATGGCCCGACCCAGTTCAGAGGTCTTCGGCAAATGATAGAAATAACTGCAATAGTCGCAAAGTAAGACCCACCATAACATGAGAAAGTGTTGGCGTCGAATGTTATGGGGGCCAACGGCAACAGGGAGAAATGGTGTTTCACCCTGTGCCGTCCGAGATCTCTCATTGAATAGAGAATGAGAATCAAGATACTGTTGCCCTTCTGGAAAATGGTGCTGATGTCGACAAAAGGGGGATGCGACTCCCAGAAGCAAAGGGATTCGTGGAATCTACTGAGGTGAGGAAGTGGCAGAGGTACATGGACGAAGTCAAGAAGTGGGAAGACTCAAGACTACCCTTGGTTGGAAGATATATGAGATGAAAAGAGGCCGCAACCATGTAACAAGGTCAAGTGTCAGGGGGACGACAAGACCGATGATAAGTTGTGCCAGAGGCGGGACAAGGTGGAAAAATTCAGAGGGTAGAGGTAAGTGATCTGTGGATTAATCTGAAGAGATGGATGATGCCGGTGATGGAAGATGATAAGTGAAACTCCAACCAAGGGTGACATGGGTTGCGTGTGGCCAAAAAGGAAGTAAGTCGCCAACGAGGACGACAAAAGAAAATGTAATGACTGGTAATAAAGGTGTTTGTACAATAAATAATGAATAATTTTGGGGAGAAATGTACAAATATAGAAATGGGTGCCCCAGTGTGAAATGTGTGCCCCAGGGAGGGCAGAATTGTCTTGGAAAACTGATGAAGGGTGGGGGCCCCATTGGTGAGTTTCTATATGAGGTAGGTGAAATGAGGGTAGGTTCGCAGATGGGCAAACTAATTGTGGATGAAATGGAGGGTTCATGATACTACGGAGGTGCAGGTAAAAAATAGAACTGTAAAGAGATAATCTGGGAGTCCAGGTGGGAAAGCTAGCAAAATGAGGAGAAGGAGTATGTGGCTGATTCACGACATGATGAAATACTATCGGGACTCCCATCCCTAAAGGGTAATGAAGAACAACATGAGTGTCAAAAAGTGCCAAAAGGTGCTATGAATGGGACAACTCATGTGGGTAAGAATGCTACCAGGTAATAGTACCGAAGATGCAAATGGAGGTGTGGGTACTGCAGAGCCGGGAATGAGGATCCTAAAGGCTAATATCAGCGGGTGTGACTGGAAATGTAAATGCAATACAACAGGAGAGACTACATGCCAGTGCTGAATATATACCTGAAGGGATGATGTCGATGACTGATGAGCTAGTACCTGTGCACATAACAACCAAATACCCAAAGTGAACAATATCTGAAGAGAATTAAAGATATTAGCATGTATTTGACAAATGTGACAATGCGCGTGCGTACCTGATTATGATATGAAGAAAAAGGCACCCCGGGGGCTCGGGATGAAAAGTGACCCAGGGACAACGATGATGTAGGTGGCGGAATGCTGATCCCGTGGCTTAAGACGGTTTGAAAAATGGACACCTTGGGCTCCTGGAATGGTGAGTGGAAGTTTGGAAAAAGGGATATATATAGCTGTAGGGCCCACATTGCCACCTCATTTGTACCTACTGCAATAGTGACTGGACGAGAAGATTTTAGAGGAGATTTGGAGATTCGGGGAGGACAAGGCATCCAATCAACGTTCTGTGAGTATCAGGTTAGTGGTCTGATCATCCTACATAGAAATAGGTTTTCAATTTGTGGGCAGGGTTGGTACGGGGGGCCGTATAGGGGTAATTAGGGGAGTTTGTATGGGGTGTGGGCCCACATGCACGGGCAATTCGGTGGAAGGCGCGCATACGTGCACGCTTGTCCATCGAATATACATGCATGGGTGTCTGAGAGGGGGGATTTAAGGTGCGCCCTAGGGGCGTGCCTGTGGGTTTAACAGGCACGCATCAGTGCACGCCTGAGGGTTTGACAGGCGCGCACTGATGTGTGTCTGTAAAATGAACAGGCGTGCATAAGGGCACGCCTGTGAAGTGAACAGGTGAGCATTGATTCAAATCTGTTCCATGTATAGGCGCGCATATATGCGCGCCTGTGTAATGAACAGGCGCGCATGGGTGCGCGCTTGTGGGAATAAAAACTGCGCCTAGGAGGCAAGGTTGAAGGGTAAAAAAAACGAGTCTTTGTGATGCTGTTAATGGTTATCTAAGCTGATATAGGACTCTGTGTTAGTTGCAGGTGGCCAGTAGTGAGGATGCCAATGTGATGGTGAGAGCGAGACTGGGGCCAGCTGCAAGATGCTGCAGCCATTGAGGGGCCTGGGGTGAGGGAGACTTTGGCAACCTGTGGGTTGCTAAAGTTCTTTGAGTGCCCGTTGATATGGGCTCAGGAGTATTTACTACAGTTCCTGCTCCAGATGTGGAGTCTGGAGCTGCACTGCTTCCTCGTGCGAGGAGAGTAGATCCCCTTCACTACGGTGGAGGATGTATATTTTCTGACTGGGATCCCCTTTTCGGGAACGCCCCTACCAGCAGAGCCTGTGCTGCCGAGGGATATAGCCCTTGCGACTATTGGCGAGCGATACTGCTCGGGTGAGAAATTTATGTCGGGGACTGTTGTGAGCATTAGTTCTATAGACTCCTTGGATCATCGTTGCATAGTGGCGATGATTGTTCGTGTATATGGGTCACTTGCGACCCAACGGATTAGTGGTGGCCAGCTGCTGGTGCTGGAGAGAGTGGTGGGCGGCGAGCAGTTCGCTTGGGGGCTGATGTTGCATGCGTGGATGATCACATACTTGGACCGTTGTTGGTCCACAAGTGCAGGAGAGTTTGCATTTGGCTCAATCCTGGTAGCCTGGGTTTTGGAGAGGGTGTCGATGCTGCGCCCGAGGGTTCTGCTAGAGATGCCAGGGGCACGAGAGCTGCGCTTGAGGTGGTGGTCTTCAGTTTTGGTCCGCCATGGTGGTGGCGAAGGTGGTCACTACTTTTCAGCAGAGGCGGTGTGGATATGGCGACAGATGCCACAGGTAGTACTTCAGTACCCCTATGCTGGGGTTGACTTCCGGGATGACCCGGACATGGTGTTGCCTCTAGGGGAGGTTTTTGACCATTGAGGTATGCTTTAGCATTGTACATGTTTGTGATCTTATGTTGTTTTTGAGATATCAGTCCATATGTATGTGATATAAATGTTGATACGATCTTTTGTTTGTTGTTTTGTGCATGTGCAGATGTGGCACCTCATGGGTGCGAGGTGGAGATGCATAGAGAGCCGGCGCGTCGAGAGCCGGAGAGACGACCGTAGGGAGAGAGACATCGGCGGGAGGATGCCATGGAGAGAGCTGCTGAGCCCGAGAGGGCAGCCAAGAGGCACCGTTTTGATGACCCTGGTGCGGGGCCATCGCACGCTCCTCCAGCGGTGGTTGGAGTTGATTTTGATGACATACACCGTCATCTGGAGACGGTCTTACAGGACGTGCCTGAGGGCATGTGGATACGCATCCAGGATGAGGGGTTCCTAGAGCATTGTATAGGAGTACCTCCACCATGGCGGGCTATAGTGCGACGAGCAGCTGTGCTTGCCGTGATGACTAGTGGATGCCTGTCGCCAGGGCAGGAGGGTCCCGTGGGTGGTCCTCCACCACCGCCCGGGGCAGGTGGTGGTGGGCTACTACCTCCTCCCGAGGGAGGGGCAGGTGGTGGCATGATAGAGGCACCATGAGTGGTGCATGATGTACATATTTTTGTTTATATATATAGGTTGGTGAGCTTATTTTTGTACCGAGGGACTGTGCTAGCCTGCGGGCACATGTATTTTTTGTATGTAAACATTCGGATGGCCTGATAGGCCTTGATATATATA
>ML805361.1:51512-80349 GCA_009831015.1 Picea engelmannii | reverse complement strand
TGTGTAGCTTGATGTGATATATGCCAATCTAACACCATGTTAGCTATTTCATCTGTTGTTTGATTCAATTGTCTTGGAATATGTGTAAATGTAATGGAATCAAAATGTCGAGATAACAGTCTAACCTGCAGGTATTTGCGAAAAAGGCACGGATCACGTATACGGTATACATTGTTGAGCTGGAGAACGACTAGTTGAGAGTCGAGGAAGACGCTAAGGTGGCGAATATGATGACGTTGGGCGTCGGACAGGAGGCCAATGACCGCAGTGTATTCGGCTTGGTTGTTGGTTGCTGGTCCCAAACATATGCCGCTTGAATGTAGCATTTAGTGTGAGGGGGTGTATAGAGCCCAAGCTGCCGAAGCGAGATTTTGTGTCCAACGGCTGGCGCCGTCGGCGTAACCAATGTGGTAGGCTGGTGGAGGAAGCATCTATCAATAGCACAAAGGATAGTTTAGATGAGAGGGTAGGAAAAAAATATTAAAAACACTAAAAAAAAAAAATAACCTTAAGTAGGATGACTACTTCTAAGCATAAAATTTCTTGAGGTATAACCCATTGACGGGTTCCTTGAGTGAGAGGCCTTCGGGGGAGGCCAAGATGTATGCGCCTTTGGTGAGGCAATGTTGGATGATGTAAGGGCCATGCCAAAGTGATTTGAATTTTCCATGGCCAAAGGTATCATGAGCGATATCATAGGCCAGGACGAGGTCGCCTTCGCGGAATGATCGAAGGTTGACATGGCGATCAAAGGTAGATTTGGATTGTTTTTAGGCTGCCTCATTGTTCTGTAATGAAGATCAGTGATCTTCATCCAGCGACTCCAAGTTCAGCAAGCGCTGCTCCATTGGAGCAGTGTCAGGTAATAGCTCAATTGTGGTGCGTAAGGTGGGAATTTCACACTCGATGGGAAGAGTTGCCTCGACCCCATGGACTAAATGAAATGGCGTGAAACCTGTAGCGGTATTTACTGCCATTTGATAAGCCCATAACATGGAAAATAACATATGATGCCAATTGGTTTTATGTTTATTAACCATGCGCTGTAACATGGTCTTGAGGACTTTGTTAACTGCCTCGACCTGTCCATTTGACTGAGGGTAATATGGTGAGGCAAACTCGTGAGAGAATCCTAATCGAGATGAGAGTTCAACGAAGATCTCATTCTCAAAGTGTTTCCCATGATCGGAAACGAGTTGGAGTGGGACTCCAAAATGGGATATGACGTGATTAAAGAAAAAACGTGCTGCAGTGTCAGTTGTGTTGTTGAAAGTGGGCATAGCTTCGGCCCATTTGGTGAAGTAATCCACAGCGAAAACAATGTATTTGTGACCATTGCTGGAGGGGGGATTACAAGTCATAAAGTCGATGCCCCATTTACAAAAAGGGTCTAAAATAATGACAGGGTGAAGAAGAGCGGGGGGAGCTCGGGCTTTGTTGGCATAGAGCTGACATTGCTCACATCGTTTCACGACATGAATGAAATCATGAAACAAGGTAGGCGAAAAGTAACCAGTTCGGATAATCTTTTGAGCCGTGGATATACCCGAAAGATGGCCCCCACATGCGTCGTTGTGGCAGTCATTTAAGACTCTGTCAGCCTCGTCAATAGTCAGGCAACGACGAAGAATGGTGTCGACACCCTGCCAATATAGGATGTCTCCAATGAGGAGATAGCGGGGGGCCTGATGGCGAATACACCGACGATCATATCATGATATATGGTCACAAAAATTTTGAGTTCGTAGGTAGACGAGAAGGTCGCCATACCAAGGATCATCGGAAGAAATCTAAAAGAGATGTCCGTCATGAAAGTCGGTGTTGACGGGGGCACTGGTGGTGTCAGAGGGGAGGGATGTGACAAGTTCGGCGAGAACGAGGGCCTTCTTACTCTTAGGTGTTGAGAACTTGAGGTCGTATTCCTGGAGGATAATGATCCATCGAGCGAATTTTCCGTTAACCTGTCGACGACTGAGCAAATATTGCATAGGGTTGGAATCTGCGACAACCTTGGTGGTGCGAAGCAGAATGTAATGGCGCAGTTTCTGGACTGCGAGGACAACTGCAAGAGCAAGTTTCTCTTCGTGTTTGTACTTCAAGGGTGGTCCCGAGAGGTTCTTACTAACGTAGTAAATGACATGTTCATGATTGTCATCTCCGAGCTGGACGAGGACGCCGACTACTAATACAACTGATGTTGATACGTAGAGGATGTAGTCGCGATTATAGTCAGGTGCACTGATTAAAGGTGCATTTGAAAGTGCTGCTTTAAGATCGTCAAATGACTGTTGGGCATAGTCGTCCCAGTGAAAGGGGATGTCGTGACGTAGTAAGCGAAGGAAACCATGTGCGTGTATGGCGTAATCTGGGACAAAGCGTCTAAGGAAGTTAGCTTTGCCCTGAAGACTCTGAACTTGCCGTAAATTCCTGGGAGGTGAAATTTCGGTGATAGATTTGACTTTGAGGGGGTCACGGTAATACCGCTTTGGGAAACGATAAAACCGAGGAGGCGCCCTGCGGTGACGCAAAACACACATTTGAGAGGGTTCAAGCAGATGTTGTACTGGAGACACCGTTGAAAGATGATTCGTAAATCATCAAGATGTTGGGTGCATTTTTTGGATCGAGCTGTGAATTCATCCAAGTAAGAGAGGATGATTTCAGCCAAATCGTGAAAGATGTATGTCATCGCCCGCTGGAAAGTTGCGCCGACATTTTTTAAGATGAAAGGCATGATGCGATATGAAAAAGTATCCGACGGGGTAATGAATGCGGTTTTATACTGATCGGTTGGGTGAATTTGAATTTGGTTATAGCCAGAGAACCCGTCCATAAAGGAGAGAGCCTTGTGGCCGACACAGTCATCGATAATTTGATCGATGAAAGGCGTTGGAAAATTGTCTTTTGGACATGCGTTATTGAGATCGTGAAAGTCTGTGCAAACACGAATAGTGCCCTATTTTTTGTCGATGGGTACAGGGTTGGAAACCCATGAAGTGTAAGCGATGGGGTAAATAAACCCGACCGTACGTAATTTGTCGATTTCGGCTTTGATAGCCGGGACTTTAGATGGGTATAGCGGTCGTTGTTTCTGGTGAACTGGTGTGATGTCAGGCCAGGTGTCGATGCAATGCTCGACAATAGATGGGTCAAGGCCAGACATTTATGTGTATGACCATGCGAAAATATCCCTATATTCCTGGAAGAGGGCTTTATATGCGGTGATTTCCTGAGGAGTGCAAGCAGCTCCAATGATGATTTCTTCGACGATGCCATATTTAATGGAAATGTCGATTTTGATGGTGGGGGAAATGTTGGCCATATTACCTTCTTCAAAAGCGTCAGGGGCAGGAATGGGATTGTTGAACCAATCGATAGGCCCTGATGGGATAAAATCTTTGGTTTCGACCGTGTAAATGGGGTTTTGGTTAGGAGGCATGAGGGCTTCCTGTGGAAGGAAGAGTGCACGATGATGTAGTGCGTTCCAGGGCGAGTCTGGGCATTGTAGCTCTTCGAGTATTTCCTCGTTGCATTGGAAACGACAGGAATATAAGGGATCGTGAGGAGTGATTTCGGTGATAGTGTGGTTGCCCCCTAATGGAGAAGAAGGGGGAGCAATGCCAGGAGATGGTGAGGGTTCACTCGACATAAACCATGTATTGAAGTACTGAGGGGTACCCGTGGTGGTTGGGTGGATAGTGTCCACAGGGGAATGAGTAGGAGAGTTGGGGGGGTTGCGAGGTAAATCCTCAGAGATGCCATTTAAGAAACATGGAGGTGTTGGGAGTGCTTCGGGTTCAGGAGAAATGACATGAAGATCCTCGAGTGACGAAGTCATGTTAATTATCTCCTCCGTGGGTCGGTGACGCAAGGCCAATTGACGTTGCCTGTATGTAAGGATCATAGGACACTGGTATGTAAAATGAGCCAATGAATCGCAGAGAGAGCAAGGGCATCTCGTACGTTCATTGACGGAAGTGGTGACATAATGGATGTCAGTGATATTTGAAGAGGACATAGAAGGGCGTGGGTTGTTCTGGAAGTTCTGGCGTACAGCCGCTAATGTCTGCTAAAAGCGTGGCAGTGTTGGGCAATGATGGGTGTAATGGCCATATTCTGAACATATAGCACACGCATATTTGGTCCTCAACCCTTTGCTACTGGAAGGTTGGGTGGTAGTGGGGGGACTAGCAGTAGTGACGGGTGTTGTGGGGGTTTGATTGGGGGGAGTCAAATTTCGTAATTCAGGTAGGGATGGGAAATTGTTTGTTTGGTGGCCCTCTTTCTCACATAGTGCGCAAGGTGNCGTCATGGGGATTCCTTCCTGTGGGGGAAGGGATGGCCGAGGGACCATCTCTGGTGGGTGTAAATACCAAACTGGGATTGCTAACACCATATTAGGTAGTGTGAGTGTGGCGGCTACCTGAAAAGCTTCTATACCTGGTGGAGGGTAAAAGAAGGGAATTTGAGTGAGGGGTGGGGGAACTGTCTCCCAAACGGGATTATTCCCTTGAGGGGATGTGGAGTCGTGGACTATTGAGGTCGACGAGTGCGCAGGAGGCTCCGACTGGAGTGGGTCTGCGACTATTGAGACGTCAGGAATGACGGAAGCCTCCTGAGGAGGAAGAGCATCCTCCGTGTGAGTTCTGTTAGATGAGACGACGCATACTTGATTAGGGGGAAGGAGTGGTGGTGCTCCATGGTACGTCCCTAACAAGGATTGATCTTTAAAAATCCCAGGACCCATCTCGACGAGTGGATATGCGTCTTTTTTGGTGTGAGTGAGAGGCAGAATGTTATCAAGGTTGGCAGATGGGTTAGGCTCATAATGTGAGACTTGGTCGATGGTCACAATCTTCCCGTTGTTGGGGAACATGATTGTCCGAAAGATGGAGGATGCCACTGCCTTCATAGCATACATGTAGCTACGTCCGAACAAGATATTGTAATCGAGCGGAGCGTCGATAACTTCGATGTCAATGAGAATAGTTTTGCCCCCAAGTTCAACGGGGACATTTTGGAAGAGCCCTTCAGGGGATGATGGTCGTCTGTCATAAGCTCGTAAGGTGATGGCGGAGGGTATGAGTTCCGGGGAACCAATTTTCTGCCATACTGTTTTGGACATGATGCATGTAGATGCACCTTCATCGATGATACACCGATGAACGGTGATGTTCCGTATTTTTATTGGTATTTGAATAGCGACCAGGGCGGGAAGACGAGGTTCGCTATTGTCAAGATCAAAGGTGATGATTCGAGTATCTGCAGGTTTGACTGCCCCCAAGGCGGAAAGTAGAGACTTCTGTTGTGTAGGACAAGTCTGGAGGACTTCTAAGACTGACATGGTAGCCGGGGATTGTGATAAATCATCTACCAAGCTATAGTTATGAGCGGCCCTGGCCTGTGGGTTGTGGACATTCCTGTGCAAGGGGATGCGAGGGATGCGAAGTGGTGGTTTAGCGGAAGGGCGAGAGATCACCAACGGGGGTCCCGTCGGTGTAGGGTTTGTCTCTGGAGAGATAGAAGTAGACTCAGATGGAGTATGATACTTTCGATTACGTGTCTGCAGAAGAATTTCTTCTTCACTGGTGAGAAGAATTGTACGCTCTGCTGGATTGTTGGGGTTGTGGTATTGACCTACCTAAGGTGGGGGGTGCTGCGTGTCCTGTTGGGTGTTTATCACACCTTGATGTGGGATAGGATTTTGCAGCACGGCGGGAGGGGGTTGTTGCACATATTGTTGTGGTGCCTGCTAAGGGGTAGGTTGTGCAGGAGAAGGGGGAAGGCTCCCAGAGTCTTTCAACCGTTTGAAATCAACGATCTGGGGGAAATGGTGAGTGTCATGAATGAACTCACCACAAAGGGCACAAGGGGAGATAGTTTTAACATGATTCCACCCTTGGCGTTTGTTATTATTGCCCCCTTAGGGGTTTTGGTTCCCTTGGTTCTAGTTGACCCTAGTGGGTTGGTGTTGTGGGGGTTGATTCCCACCTTGACCAGGGTTGTTGTTGTTCCGATTTCGTCCTTTATTCTTGGCATTGTTCGAAGGGTGAGTTGGGTTGGCTGTGTTCAACTGTTCAAAATTTTGGTATTGTTGAGCAGCAGAAGGTTGAACAAAATTTACCCCCACATGTGGGTGTGGGGGAGCCATGGGTTGTGGAGGACCAGGAAACGGGAAGTATGGATTTTGGGGTGGTACCGGTCCATAAGGTACATAGAAAGGTGTAGATATTTCACTAGTACTATAAGCTGATGTTGAGGGAGTACCACTATTTGTAGGAATAGGTGGATGTATGGGAGGTGCCTGTGGTGGTCCACTGATAGGTGGAGGTATAACAACAAGATATGGCTGTTGATAAGGGGGTGGGGGGTAATAAGGAGTGCCCCCATATGATGGCGGGTATTGAGGTGTTCCATACATTGGTGGTGGTTGGGGTTGTGGAATATGGTGTGTGGTGGCACCTATTAGTCCGTCTGCTGAGTGCGACATCCCAGGTTTGTCTTGGCCAAATGGCACAGGTTTTGGAAGATCAGGAAGTACCGTGTATAAGTACCATGACTGTGCGTAGATGAGTTCATACTGTTGGGCCTTACTGATGGCTTCTTCTTCAGATTGAGGGAAGGTGGAAGCTACATCCTTACCAAGTAGAGAGACAAGTGATCTAAGAAACCAGTCAAGACATTGTTGCTTGGTGGTTTCTTCTTTACACAAACTACGTCGCCTACGCCACTCATGAATGTGGTCAACGATGTGGGTGGCTGAGGTTTGTTTGAAGTTAGACAATAGTTCTAGACCATTGTCATGGTGGATGGGTAATTGGAAGAAGGTAAAAAATGCTTTGGCCAATGACTCGAAGGTCGCATGTGACCCTGATTTCTCTTCGACATACCATTTGGCTGATGGGCCAGTAAGTGTGTGTTGAAATAATCGCAGTCTGATGGAATCATCCATGATGCTATTGGAAGAACACCATAGATGAAAGGTCATGACGTGGTTGGCGGGGTCATCCCCCGCCTTTCCTTCAAACTTTGGGATGTCTGAAGTAAGTTTTGTTGGCATTGCAGGCCATGTGGCGTCATGCAATATAGGATCATTGGTAAGTTTGGTGAGATCCGGTATGTTGAGAGAGGCCAAATATGACATATGTAGTGGGGGGGGAGGGTTAGCTCTGGCCATAGTGTGTTGTAAACCTGATCCTTGATGGGGACTAGGTGGGTTGGTGCTTCCTCCTTGAGAGGAAGTGGGTCCCCTGCTTCTGTGTAAAGGAGAGCGAGTAAATGGATGACCTTGGGAAGTGGACCCAAGTAATGTAGAACCAAGAAAAGATGATCCTAAGATAGTATCACTTACAGGAGTGTGTGAAGGAGGTACCGATGAGCGGGTACGACCATATACTCCCCCTAAGATAGGCGGGAGGTTGAGAAAGCATCGTGAACGACGGGGGTTCTGTGGTTCCCCTATGATGTCAGACTAGTTGTGTGAATGTGTGCAAAAAGTGGTGAGAGAAATATAGAAACAAGAGTCTTTTGCTGTGACTGTTTACACAATATATATATCCAAATCAAACTGTAATTAGATGTGCATCATACATAAAATGTGAAAGAATAATATATATGTGGGTAAGAGGGTTTTGTCCACGTGGGGGAATCAAAAGAAAGCAAATGCTCGTGTCCTAGAAGACGTAACGTCGTTCCTCTCAAATAGCACTGGACCTTCCAATAGTACTCAACAGTGGGGTCTGAAGTCACTGGAAGAGAAACTAGTGAAGGATGAAACAATTGGTTATAATGAGGGGTAGAGGGGGCATATCCCGAAAGAGCTGGCGATACTTTGCAATAGCCACACAAAATCCAATCAAGGTGCAATTGCAGCCCACAATCGCCACCTGGGTAGATGTCCTAAAGTTGGTCACTAGGTACCTCGGTCAAAGTGCGACATTTAGATTTTCAGCCTAAGAAATGGGTCACGGGTTGGATCCCGTCCAAGAGGTGGGTGCCTCAAGGGGGGACGCACAGAACAACCGGACCTCGGCCTTCAACCCTTCACGGGTATCTCCCTTCCTTATGGTGATTGGAACACTTGACTTGGAGGATTTGAAGTTCCCTATTTGACAACCTCTATGTTTTGTCAATGTGAGAACCAGATAATGGGGAGTTATTTGGATGCCTATCCCCGAAATCCTACCTAGACTAAAAAATTTATTTGGGCACCTCCTGTGGAGGAAAACTTAGTGAGTTCTTAGAAAGATTTTAGATGAAATTGTTTTGTGAGGCTAGGGGTGAGAACCAACCTCGTTTGATTAAAAGTGGGAGTGGATAGTCCTGTAAAGAAAAGATGGGGTATTTTCGGAATCCCTTTGGAGGAAACTTACTTAGACCTCCACGTTTCGAGAAGAGGCTATGTGAGTGATGAGTGACTTTTGTGTGTGAGTGAAAGTGTGCCAAGTTTTAGTTAATTAGATGTCACCTTGCTGCATGTGGACTTCGCTTGGTCCTTACAAGAGTTTGATTACCTAATTAGCTAGATGTCATTGGTACAACCTTGCGGAATTCAAAAGCCCTAGGAAAGTAGCATGTGGACATGTGGGTCCGTTACTATCCTTTATCTCCCTATGATGATGTAATCTAGAAAAAGCATGAAACTATCCTAGATTGAACATGTGGGCATGTATGGGCCCGTTACAAACCTTTAAACTCTCCTAGTGTTTTGATCTAAGAAAGCAAAATTTCAAGCCCTATTCTACCTTTGTAGCATGTGGGCATGTATGGGCCCGTTACAAGTTCAAAATGTGTTTGAAAAATGAAACTAAGAGGGGTCCCAATAAAGGGCCTTTGTCCTCTCCTAAAGGTTTCAAAATTTTGTTAAGGGAGATGATATTGTTTTCACAATCTTTTTCTGATTCTCAAGATCGCTTGGAGGCGCAAGAGAAGAGCATACTCAAGGATTGTTACTTCAACTTCTAGTCCCAAATGCGAGTTATATGTGATTAAGTATGATTGTCCAACTTAGATTATTATTCAAAACAAGCCATCCACATGGCTAAAAGAAAAGAAGGGAAATTGATTTTTATCCTCCTAAGTGCCTATGTATGTTAGACTAACCCCTTTATATGGTGAGGGGACTAAGTGTGGTGCAGTATTTAGAGCATGCATAACATCATCCTTAAGAAAGAAAAATACCTTCCCCACATCCCAACAACTTACAATGAGAAATTTTAATCAAATGCGCGTCCCCTAGTGCAGACAGAGGCGCACAGAGCTCAGGTGCACGAGCAGAGTTGAAACCAAAAGTGCATGTGCGCAGAGAATAGCTGTTACGAAAGTGCGTGCACGCACGATGCACGTCTGTGGGGTGGAATACCCGTGCACCTATGACAAACGGCCGAGAAATAAAATCCAGATGGATTTCTCTCAATTCTCCTTTGAATTGACTAGTTAGCAGGTCGGCAGAGGCCGGTTTGTGCACCTGGAAGTTAAACAAACTAAAAGGAAAGCAAAATAAACCCAAATGAGGGAGGAATTGATACCTTATCCCTAGTATGGTCACCAATCTGTTTGCACCCTCTTCGTCACCTTGGTGAGCAAATGATAGGTTCTTACATGCCCAGTTGGGTCTTGCTGAGCATGACACCTGTAGAGGAAAGAGTTAGAGAAACAAAAACAAAATTATAAGCAAGAATTAAACTAATACAAGCTAAAATCATAAGCATATGGATAAAGAAATAACAAAGACAACAAGACCAATATCACCAATGTTTTTAGGCTGATCAATTGATGAAATCAAAGCACAATGAAGAAAGGGGACTATGAGTCCCTTCTTCCTCCAAAGGAAGGCTCTTGTGCCCTCACAAACTTGCTCTCCTTACAGTAAGAAAAATGAAAATGATAGTGAAAGAACTCCCAAGCACATCCATTCAATGGAGAGGTGGATAACTCAATGAAATGGTGCCAATGTGTTATTGTCAAGGAGTGAGTCCTTAAAACAATCTAGGCAGCATAACATTACATGAAATTCCTTGAGAAAATGATGTTTCTTCATGGATTTTTATAGCATTGCATTGGGTGATTATGTAACTCCTTTGAAGTGTGAAAAGGGGCTCTTTAGGGCTTCATTAGGTCTTTCACCAGCCTACCATGCGGATTCAGCTCAGATTTGAGGGTCAAATCAGCTTGGGAGCTGATCCATAAGTGGTTGGGAGGCCGACCAATTCAATAAATGCGCCGTTTAGCAGGTGCGGGTTTTTGCGCCAATAGCCGCGCATCGTGCGCGTATGAACGCATGGTACATTCCTATTCTGCGCATGTGCACGCGCACCAAACTTCTGTAAAGCGCCCTTCAATTTTTGGTTACTTTGTATAGTTTTTGACCTTTTTGGAATGCTATGAAATTAATTCAGTGCCATGAATGACTTCATTGCTGTTTGACGATGCAGAGTTCTTGTCGCCATGTGCGGATGGAATTTTAGTGATAACAGTCTTGTTTCCGGATAATGAGCTGTAGTCGACGGAACAAAACTCGTCACAGGAGGGCCTTGATGTATCCCCCATCAATGACATGAAATGAGTAACAGATTTTGAAGGTGAAACAGAGTATAATGTAAGTTGGACTGGACACAGGGAAGGCCGACATGGAGAGAATCGACAACTGCAGATGGCCGACTCAATAGAGGTTTCGGATGGACTTCTCTTGAACATATGAATGACACGACCAATGGTTTGGAAGAATTGACTCAGAGACGACTCAGGATGTGACCTTATAGAAAATCGAATGAGAGACAAATGGATTTCCCAAACCAGCTTCAGATAATGAATAAGGGGGTGTCATGTTCAAGAGTGACACTTACTACCAATAATATGAATACGAAAACACATCCCTTTCCCAAATTCCCCCCCACTATTTCTGGCGAGTACCTCTTTATTTTTACGCAAGATTGAGGAGGATAACATATTCTTGTTGATGTAAGCTCATCCTTTGGAGTATGTTTAACGAACCCTAGGAAGGAGTGGTTCGGGGTCCCATTACGGGTTTGTCGATGTTTGTTTAACGAGTCCAAAGATAGAAAACTTGAAGGTTTTTCATGATTATAGAGTCTGGAAAAACACTTAAAAGAGAACTCTCTCAGTTCTTTTTTCATAAAATAGTCTGATGAGACCAAAAAAGAGATAAATTATCTCCCAACAGACACTTTCTTCAAATACTTTAACGAGCGTGAAAATAGCAAGGTCGCTCAACAATCTTTTCATGTTTAGAGATTCTGAAAAGAGTTTAAAGAGGACTCCAGGGGGGTTCCTTTTTCATATGACCTTGTTGAGCTCAAAAAGTGATAAAAGTGTGCTCGATCGCGTTCTCATGTATTTTCGATCGTGAGAATGGACAAAGACCAAGCTCAAGGTTTTGTGAAAAAACCATAAAAAACAATCAAAACATGCGATGAAAAAGAGAAAAAATATATGTATCCCTGTATATGAACATCGAGGTCGTTATGTCTACAAAATTCACACTCATAAGGGTATTAGGCATTAGGTTTAATAAATAAAACAATTATAAAAACCAATAACAAATGGTAAAAGTAAATATAAGTGGGTAAAAGTTATTTTTACCATAGTCATTGTAACTTAGCCAATATTTTAGCCCAAAACCCCTCTTTTGCCCTTGAATTTCGGCGCTCGATTGCGGGAGGTACGAGAATTCATTCGAAGAACCGTCTCCGGCAATGAGGTAAGCTCCTTGTCCTCTATCTTTTCATGGTTCAATTTTTCATTTTCATTGGTAAAATTCATGTTTTTGAGTTTGTTTTAGGGGTTAAAATTGCGCTCAGCCATTCTCGCAGGCCAACCACACGAGACCTACAAGAATGCATCATTCTCACAGGGGGCCCCAAAGGCACCTGCGAGAGCCTCGCACTGTGCCTAAAGGGCACCTGCGAGAACCGCAAAGTGAAAAAATTCTTTGAAGTTTGCTCAATGAAAAAGTTACAAAGTGTTGAAGAGAGTTGCTGACTTTCTTCTTATGTGTCTCATGCAGGCATTTGGCTATCACCATGGTTCTGGAATGGTGTGAAAGAGAACATGAAGAAGATGATGCTATTGTCGAGAATAACCCGGGCACCATTTCCACTTTGCTAGACTGTGGTCTCCTGAAATTCTTTCGCATCCCGGGCATGAGGGCCCAAGTCAGGCTATCGGAGTACCTTGTGCATATGTGGGACGTGGAACAACAAGTATTCCACGTAGGGGTCCACATATTGTCCTTGGATATCGAGGACATTTACTTCTTGACAGGACTATCACGGCGTGGGTACCACATGATCCTGACTGGTAGCAGAGGTGGTGGGCTGCCTATGAGTGAATACTGTCGTTTGCACTGTGTTCGAGAGGCGGAAACGAGCAAAGGAAAGGTAGCCATTTGGGGGGTGCGGGATTTGACCCTTCGTACTATTTTGTTCACCATTGCTCGTATGGATAGGAGCGCTGCTCTTCACATGGATCTCTAGAGATACTTTCAGTATGCCATAGAGTGTACTGCGCCTCAAGTCTTTAACTAGGCAAACACAATCCTTCGTAGCATGAAGAGGCAGTTGACTAAATGCATGCGAGGTAACCTGAAGCAATTCGGGTACGGGTCATTGTTTGTGTCCTTTTTTCTTGAGAGGGTTCCCTTGCTGAGGTTTCAGGTTGAGTGGGGTTTACTGGAACCAGAGCATCCAAGAATGCTGAGGTGAGGTGGTGTCAGCTCATGGCCCGACACGTAGCTGGACCAATCATCAAATACAATGATACCTTCTTCGACTGGTTGCGACCACAGATGTTGATGGTCGATGATTATGCCTATGTCGGGTTGGACTTCTGAGGAGATCTAGACTTGGCCATGCCCGAGGGAACTCAGTGGGGGGATCTTGGTAAGAAGTACACATTTTTTACTTTTTCAATGTTTTTGTGAATTTTATCATATGCAAATGTTTTTATGTTCGTCGAAGGTCTAATTACAAAAATTATTGTTAATGACACAAACGTGGGGCCTTATCGACCACCTGGTACTTCTCCTATTCAGTGACGAGGAGAGGTGGCTCCAGTGCCACGATGGGACGCTGAAGATTATGAAGCAGTGGAACAAAATTTAGAGGGTTTGACAGTAGACATTCCAGACATGCCTCTTGGAGAGGTTCCATGACGTTATCAATGTCATACGGTGGGAGTGTCAAAGTCCATTGGTCGACTGCTTCATAGGGTTGCCTAGGAAGTCGTGTGTTACCATGAACGTCATCCATGACATCTCTTTGTAGAAGCTATGAGGTTCAGATTTTGAAATTTTGGTCCTCAGACAAAACGTTTTTGTAAAAAACGTTTTGATCGTTATATATACATACGGATTCTACCGATTGATCTTGTGTTGTGTGAAAGTTGATGTGATTGATTTATAAATGACCCAAATGTTTGTCTAATACATAGTTAGGTAATGCATCAGTTAATGTATTTAGATATCTAGGAATATGTTGATATTCAATATAATCAAAATAACGTTCCAAGAGGTGAATTCGCAAATACACCCGTAACAAAGTAATACTTCGAATATTATAGACATTACTTAACTGTAGTACTACGAGATGCAAATCAAGTTGCAGAACCAAGTGACGGATACCGAGAGAGATAGAATCAATCAACAATTCGATAACGGCGCTATACTCTGCAATATTGTTGGTCGCACGACCGAGGCACACACCTCGTAAAGAGACAAGTTCGTTTGTAGGCGCGTAAATTTCCCATGCAGCGGAAGCAAGGTTTTGAGTACTACGGCTAGTGCCATCAGCGAAGCCAAAGTAGGGTAGCGAAGACTCTGACATCTGGAAATCAAACACAACGTCACATAAGGGAAGAGACCAGATAATGACAAAAGCAAACTACAGTAACACACAAGAAGTATGATACAATAAAAATATAGGTACTCATGCATAGGTGATCTTATGCATAGTACTTCTTCAAGTACAACCCATTTTTGGGTTCACTCAAAGGGATACCATCGTAATCTACTAACGAGTAAGATCCTTTTTCCAAAACTCGTCTAACGATATAAGGAACTCGCCACATGGATTCAAATTTTCCAGCTCCTAGCATATCTCGATCTTGTTCGTAGAGGAGAACCAGATCTCCTTCAGAGAAAATGCAAGGCTTGACATGTTTGTCGTATTGGGCCTTGACACGTTTCTTTTGGGCTTCTATGACTAGGGTAGCATCGCATCGAGTTTTTTCTAATCGCATAAGATACAATTGACGTTCTTCCTTAGCAGAAGTGTTTGGTAGGAGTTCAAAAGCTAGTTTTAAAGAGGGTATCTCACATTTGATCGGGAGAATGGATTCCAAAACATAGACTAACCGGAAAGGTGTAAACCCAGTAGTAGACTTAACGGATGTCCTGTAAGCCCACAATGCTAAAAACAACATTGTGTGCCAATTTGTTTTGTGAATCCCTATCATTCGTCGGAGCATATTTACGAGAACTTTGTTAATCACTTCGACTTGGCCGTTGGCTTGTGGGTAATAGGGCGTTGAGTTTTTGTGGCAAAGACCCAACTTTTCAGTGAGTTCGGACATCATGAAGTTTCTAAAGTGGCTACCGTGATCAGTGACGATAGCCTGAGGAACACCAAAACGAGCTATGATGTGATTAAAAATGAATAATGTTGCAGTCTTTCCAGTATTGTCAAATGTCGGCATCGCCTTGGCCCATTTCGTAAAATAGTCTATGGCTACAATAATGTATCCATGCCCCCCAGCCGAGTGGGGGTGACATGTCATGAAATTGATGCCCCATTTCACAAAGGGACCAATGAAGACCACAGGGTGAAGAGGAGTGGGATGTGATCATATCTTATGATTATAGGTCTGGCAAGCATGGCATTTTTGGACAACGATTATGCAATCGTTAAATAAAGAAGGCCAAAAATACCCTGCTCGTAAGATCTTTTGGCAGTAGCATACCCAGACATATGACCACCACAGGCTCCAGAATGGTAGTCATTTAAGGCTTTCTCAGCTTCGTTGAACGTGAGGCAGCGTCGAAAAACGGAGTCAATCCCATGACGATAAAGAGTATCCCCAAGGATAATATATTGACGGGCTTGGTAGAATACTCGACGTCGGTCAGTACTCGACAAATTGGGACAAAAAATATGGGTTTGGAGATATATGATGATATCGCCATACCAAAGATCATCGGAACTAATGAGGAAAAGGGATTCATCAGGTAATGAATCGGCTGCTACATTTTCCATTTCAGAGTAGGGAAAGTCGTATATCAACTCAGCAAACACTAAGGACTTCTTGGACTTGGATCGTTCGAATTCCAAGTCAAACTCCTGGAGTATAACTATCCATTTGGAGTATTTTCCCCCTAGTTATTGACATGTGAGAATGTGTTGCATAGGGTTGCAGTTAGAAATCACTGTAGTCTTACGAGAGAGGATATAGTGCCAGAAGCGTTGAACTGCTTGGACGACTGCCAAGGCTAGTTTTTCGACATGTAAATACTTGTTTTCGATAGGCGTTAGACTTCAACTCAAGTAATCATTAACATGCTCATCATGAGAATCATTCTCTTGGACGAGAACCATACCAATGGTGTAATCCGAGGCTGCGAGGTATAGGAAATAATCGCGACTGTAATTGGGGGGGAAGAGAAGCGGAGCATGTGTCAGGGACAGTTTCAAAGCTTCGAAGGATTTGTTTGCGATGGTATCCCATACAAACTCAGACCCCTTTTTGAGTAGTCGCATAAATCCACGAGTTATCTCGGTGTAGTTCGGGATGAAACAACGAAGAAAGTTTTATTTCCCTTGCAAACTTTGTAACTGGAAAAGTGTAGAAGGAGGAGGGAGATTAAGGGTCACCTCGACCTTTAAAGGATCTACCCTGATCCCTTGACGTGAAACAATAAAGCCTAGAAGTCGGCTGGATTCCACGCAGAAAACACACCTGTGAGGATTCAAGCGTATATGGTAAAATCGACAGTGGATGAAAATGGCTTACAGGTGGATTGGATGATCGACTCGGCACATGGAATGAGAGGGAAAGTCATCAAGATATGGTTGCATGATGTGCTTGATATCATGGAAGGCATAAGTCATAGCGCATTGAAAAGTTACGCCAGCGTTCTTTAGACCAAAAGGGAGTTTTCGATAGGTGAAAGTGTCCTAAGGAAAAATAAAATCCATCTTATGTTGATCCTCGGGAACAATATTGATTTGATTATATCCAGAGAAACCATCCATCAGAGAGAAGATTTCACTTCCGATGCAATTGTCAACAATTTGATCGACGAAGGGGGTAGGAAAGTTGTCCTTACGACAAGCTTTGTTGATATACCTATAATCAACGCATACACAAATTGTGACTTGTTTCTTGTCAATCGCGACAAGATTGGAAACCCAGTCAGTGAAAGCCACTGGGTAAATAAAGGCGGCTTTTAGAAGTTTCTCGACTTCAAGCTTGATAGCAGCCGCTTTACGTGGGTGAACTGGACGAAGGCGTTGCTAGATGGGTTTAGTGTCGAGGTATGTCTTGATCTCATGTATCACAATGTCGAGGTTGATACCTGGCATTTCTTCGTAGCTCCAGGAAAAGATGTCACAAAACTCATTGAAAAGTGATGTGTAAGTGACGATTTCGTCAGGGGAACACGAAGCTCTGATATGCACATTTTCGATAATTCTAGGTTTGATGGATATGTCGAGGGGAATAGTGGGTGAGATATTGCTTAAGTTCCCTTCGAAAAACACATCGTTTGTGGACTCGAGAATGGTTGAAATGACGACAATGGTTGACAGGGATGAGATCCGTTGGTAGTTATCGATGGTATGTTGTTCTAGAAAGAGGATGGAACAGTGATGTCCATCGTCTCAAGGGGTGTCTTCCATGACAGACATGATCATCTCGTCTATGGGAAAAATGACACGGAAAGGATCTAGAGATAACTCACTAAGAGAGGGGGTAGAAGGGGTTGCCGATTGAATGGCTTGATAGGTATATTCGACTGGACTTAACGACATTTCGTCACCATAACGAAGATGATCGGTAGGGTTAGGTACCATCCATGGGTCGTGAGACGCATGGGTTCCGTGAATATAGGTGGAGATCATGTTGATTGAAGCAATGGACGAGCATGGAACATCGAGCGGTAGAATGGGGAAACTACCCATTAACGAAGAGTCTTTGAGAAGGCCTACACTGATGTTCTTGTAACCCGATGGGGTTTTAGCAATGAACGGTATGTTTCCAGTACGTGTATCTGAGTTAAAGAAGGATAATTGGTCAACGGTGACTACCTTTCCTTGATGTGGGAAACATACAACATGAAAAAGAGTCGACACGACTGAGCACATGGAATCGATCCAGCTACGGCCAAGAAGAAGATTGTAATTGAGAGGAGCGTCAAAGACTTCCACTTCGAATTGGACCATTTTACCTTCTAGCGTGATTGGCAACGAAGGAAGGACATCGTAAGGCTTAAAACTGGAGCCATTGAAGGCTTTGAGAGTGTTCTGGGATTCAGTCAAAGAGGGAGAGTTGATGGCTTTCCAGCAGGTAACATACATGACACACGTCGAGGTACCCTCATCAATGACAGTTCTACAAATGTTTTTTTTGGAGACAATCACTTGGATTTGGAACGCGAGTTGAGGGGGTAACCGTGGAATGTGATCTTCCAAGTAAAAAATTATTAAATTTGTGTTTGTCGGGTCGATTCCACCGATAGCTTTCAACAGTGCCTTCCGTTGTGTAGGACAACTTTGAAGGACTTCGAGGGCTGACATCATAGAAGGTGCTTGGGCTAGATATTCAACAATGTTGTAGTTCTAGGCAACACTAGCATGAGGATTGAAAGACGATTTTCAAACGATGCCCTTTGGAGGGGGTCGAAGAAATTTTTTAAGGCTTGGTTGTTCGAGATGAAGAGGACCATTGGTAGGTGGAGTCGCAGGAGAGGGTTGTACCAATGAAAGAGGTAGATCATCAACCTTCTCTTTAGAGGGAGAATAATCTTTGGCTCGAGTGGTGAGTGTAATGTCATTCTTATTTGAATCGCTAGTACACATAAATACATAGGACGTAGTAGAAGGGGAAGGTTGGTCCTAAATGACCAATTGGGCCTACTGTTGAGAGGGGAAGGGTTGGGACAGAACGCCTGGAGCAGGTGGTTTCAGGGCTCCTTGAAGGAACTTAGTGACCTCAGCGCGTTGTGGAAAATCCTTCGTGTAGTGATCATCACCACAGATAAGACAAGGGTATCGAGGTTTTCTCTTATCCCTATCGTCAATAGGGGGAGTTTTGGTTTTCTCTGCTTGTAAAGTATTTTTTTCCTCCTTATTCTTACCCTCTCCTTTTTTGGATTTGTTTTTACCGGCTGGGGTAGATTGAACTGCATTTACCTCAGAAGTCTTGTCAGTGGGAGGGGTAGGAGACGGATGATTTTGAACATTAGAAGAAGCAGGTTTGGGGTTGGTGCTTGAGGTAGAATGTGGTTGGGCATGGAAAGTTCCAATCACACCGTCAACTGCATGAGAGGCAGCTGGAGTAGTTGAAGTGGCGGAAGTGGAAGGACGAGGTGCATCAGGGAGTAAGTCATAAAGAGTATCAATTTGTGAGTAAACGAGGTCAAGATATTGAGCACGACTTATGACTTGTTCTTCTGTGACAACTCCACCCATGGCGATGTCACGAGTGATGTTTTTCACAAATGATTTTGTGAACCACTCTGCCAGCAACTGATCGGGAAGTTTGAGTTTGATGAGACGTCGTCTCCTTCGCCATTCATGAATGTGATCAGATATATGAGTGCCTTTGGTTTGTTTGAATGAACTCAAAATATCGGTCCCTATTTCATAATGGATCGGTATCTGGTAGTGGGTGAGGAAGGCCATAGCTAGGGTGTTGAAGTCGGTGAATAAATCTCATTGTAATTCTATATACCACTTCGTAGCAGAACCCGTGAGAGTCCTTTGAAAAAGACGTAAATGAATAGAGTCATCCATCAAGGATTTGAATAAGCACCAGAGGTGAAAAGTCATGACATGATTGTTCGGGTCCTCTCCCTCTTTGCCATCGAATTTAGGGATGTCTGATGGTAACTTGGCTGGTATAGTGGACCATTGGGGAGAGTGACGAATTGGATCATTTAAAATCCTTCACAGATCCGGGAGATCCAAAGTGGCCAAGAAGGGTAACTGTTTATTCACATGTGGGTACTGGTGGCTTTGGGGAGGGATCCCGGTCGGAAAACTAGTGGGAACATAAGTAGTCTGCATATAATGCAAAGCCCAAGGAAGATTCGGTGGTTGTTGTGGAGGAAAGTAACTCATGGGATTGTATCCTTGAATAGGGATGTGAGTTTGAGCATTCAAGCCCCAAATAGGATTGGACGTACCTGGATATGGTTGGCCTATACTAAGGGGTATAACGGATGTAGCTGGAAGTTGTTGCCCCCCAGTCGATTGAGGATTATGTTGTATCAGATGGTTCCAGTACTGGGCCAAGGATGGAGGTATGTTTTTTCCATAGGGTGGGGTCGGTGGGGGTTTTCCTCCAATCGGGGGTTGTGTTCCAATTGGGGGTTGTGTTCCAATTGGGATTTGCGTTCCAATAAGAATTTTCCCTACAAAGGGGGGTTGAGTCAAACCTCCTTGGTGAAATTGTCCACCAACATGAATCTGGTAATTTGGTGTGAACGACGGAATAGTGCCACTAGGATTAGTGCTGTCGGTAGAGGACAAGAAAGGTCCTCCTAAAGGGGGTTGAGGAAGTGTCGGAATGAAGCTGGGAGGAGAGTGCCCAGAAGACGAAGGACCACCAGGAGTTCTGGATGGGTTTTGCGTAGGAGTGGGAATATAAGCATTCAATGCATGGTATCCAAGTGGAAGTGTCATGGTGACACTAGGCGAGAGTGGTGTGCTGATGGGGGCTTGACTAGACACTGTAATCCTGGTGTGAATACTCATAGTGTCTGTGTAATGGACCATTTCTATAGGGATGGTCAATATGTGGTCATATCGCGGAGCCTCTGTACCAGGAAAATAATAAGCAGTAGTAAAAGGTACTGCGTCTAGGTCAGAGGTTTCAGGGAATGCAGGTGAGATGGTGATTTCAATGCCTGACCCTGCACCAAAGAGATCCCATCTAAAAACACCAGTAGGCCAAAAAGGATCTTGGCCCTCAGGTCCTGGAAAGGGTCCAGTCGGTGATCCAAAAGACAACACAACTAAGTCTCTGGAAGAATTCACTCGCATAATACGTCTCTCAAAATCGGGGTGAATTCGAAAGTCTTCTCGAGTATTGGTAATTAGGAAACGTTTTGGAGAGTTAGTTCTTTCCACTTGTGGAGTGGTGATGTCTTGGACTTCACTCTGTTGAGGAGAGCCCTCAGGTGAGCTTGTAGGCAGGGGTTGGGAACATTCCAGGTTTTCTAGAGGTAAGCCCTGCATTCTACGTGAACGATGTGGAGGGTCTATTGTGAATGAGTTACAAACTTAAGAATAAAAAACCTATGGTCAACTTGGGTAAACAAACAACACGCGCTAGTAAACAAAATCTAGGAAACAATACCAAGCAAACAAGACCTTCTAATTCTGAAGTCACTAGTTGGTGATGAAATCCAATGTCACAATAATGAGACGAGAAGGGGCTAGGATAGGGTGGAAAAGTTACATTGACGACCTTCTTAACGGACTTACACCCTGGTGCAATCTCCCACACATAATCATGGGTATACCCTCCAAGGAGCCCGAGTGAGTTTGGCCAACGTTGATTGCAGGTACAGTGAAGAATTTCCCCTTCACAGTCACCTTGTGTAAGACCCTAAGAAGATAGGACACTAAGGTTACCATTGACAACAATAAAGCCTGGGGGAATAGTCGACAATCCGATCCACACACAAGGGCAGGGTATCTAGCCCGAAATCAACTCGAGAGGCTTCCACTCATCATTGTGGGTATACCTCCAAGTGACCCCCGTAATACGTGAAATATCTACACCGATATCAACAAAGCAGGGTGAGTAACTCTGTCAATATCAATGCGACCTCAGTTTTGAAACTTATGTGAGAAGGGCTTCCCAGGACAAAGTGTTGTAAATGGAATTTGACACTCCTTAACACAAGATGCTATTGTGTGTTTTGTGCTTTGGAGAGTGTATCTCTCTACCTATTCCAAAGCGCTAGCCTAGCTAATTGTTGGTGTAATAGAGACCTAGAAAAGAGTTACTAGTTAAATTTTAAAATTGCGCAATGTTATTAAGGGTTGTTGTTACTCAAAGGAAACGTAGATGAAACTGATGTTGTGTGAGACTCTGACCCAACAATGCATAGATAGGAATGAAATATATAAATTCTCGTTCGATGAATCCTATGTATGGGAGGGAAAGAGAAGTTTTCTGGAACGATCTTGAACTACGATATGCAATCTCTTTTAAAATGCAATCTCAATGAATCACGCAAATAATGACAATTCTCTATTTGTTCTTTTTCAACAATTTCAACAATTGATTTTCAATATTTTCAAAAACGAAAATGCTTTTAAAAGAAAAATGTTTTTTACTTTTCAAAAATGATCTACACCATGGTGGCGAAAGTAAGGAAAACGAATAACTGATGAACAAGCAATAAACAAAAACCCAAACCAATCTTTCAATGGAAACAAAAATGACAAGCAGACAAGACTAGTCTTTTCAATTGCATGAGAAAAATTATCTTCCAAATAATGAGCAAATGAGAAAGACAAAGAATCCCAACTGTCAAACCGATCGCCATCTCCTAACCAAACAAGTACTCAGATTCCAGGATTAGAGAGTATATCCTTGCTAAGAAAATTCAAGAGATGAGAGTTAAGAAAAAGATGGATAGGAAGAGCCTTTGATTTCTGAAGACTGATTGTGCAAAAAATATGAAGTCAAGAAAACATCAACCAACGGTCCAAGAAGTTCTTTTCAGACACCTATACTGATCTGGGCACCTGAGCATGAAAAAACCTTAAATCCAAAAATTTTAAAAGAGGGTTCGCAGGCTATCAATAATACACAGTGCAAGAATGGGTCATTCTCGCAGGTTGGCTTTGAGAAAGATGCGAGAACCTAACACTATACTTAAAATCAGAGTGCAAACTCAAGGTGTTCTCACAAGCCACTGTGAGGTTCAATGCGAGAAGGCCTGAAACTAGGCAAAATTTTGGAAAAAGAAAAAAAGTTTGAAGGGACTTCTGGACCCAGGGAGTCTATCAGGGTGTCCTAAAGACTCAGAGATTGATAGAAATGGAGAAAGGTAAGGCAAGAGAAAATGGCCAAGGAAAAACACCAAAAACCATGAAGAAATGGGTTGCATCCCCAATGGAGTCACCAATTTTGTTATCAGACTAATCATTATGTGCGAACACTAATAGATCTCCCTAGATCCACCTGGATCTAGAACAAAACAGGATAGGACATGACTCTTTCCCTAAGTTACGACCATTGAAATAGCTAGTGAGGAGGAAAAAGTGACATACCTTTGTATCACTTCCTAGGGTCTCTGTTGCTCCCACTTCGCTCCAGTGCTCTCGTGAGGTCAAGACCAAGACAACACAAACCAACCAAAGTGAAGATAGCAAAATGTATTCAATCGTCAACTTATGTGTATGATCAAGGAATTACACAATAAAGTAAGAATGACTTTATGGGAAAAGGGCATGTCGTTGTATCATATTAATCGAAAGTAGAAGATACAACCTAATCGCCTTGATGTCGCAAGCTTCCTTTCGGTGAATCTTGGTTCCAACACACACACTTGCTCGATCCTTGCATGAATAAGATCCAATTCCTCTTGATAGACTTGCTAGAGTCTCCAAGCTCCTGTTCAAGATAGTTTCTTCACACAATTCCTTCACCAATTCTCCAATTAATCTTGCTTAACCTTTTCCATGAGAATCCTATCAATATATAGGAGAGGATGAGATGGTTACATGGATGAGAATGATCCAACCAAATTAGGGAAACCAGTAAAATGATAACCATTCAAATGCCAACCCATTCTCTAGAAGATTCCCTTCTATAACCCTCAATACTTCTTCCTTTTTCCAAGCTTGAGAACAAGTTCTCACCCTAGGTATAGAGCACAGTGCGAGAAGTTCGCACCCTAGCTGAAGGTGGCCTGCAATAATGGGTCATTCTCGCACCCTAGGCTATAAGCAACCTGTGAACTCTCTTTAAAAATATGTTTTCTAGAAGGAGATGAATGCCACTTTTCTCAGGGGAAAGTTCTTGTTGGGAGCCTAAGTACACCATCGTCAATATACCATCAAGATGACCAAAATCATGGGTAACATGTGCAACATTCCCTTCAATATGCACTATGTGATCCAAGGGTGCCAATCGCATCTTAGATGAATTTGGTAGATGTAAAACTCTTGGAGTCAATACTCTTCCAAGTGATCTTGTAGGATACTAAGGGCCTCTAAGTAATAATCCCCCCACCTTATTGCACACCCCTTAGAATCATCATGAGAGACTGTCACAGTCTGACCTCATGGCATCGTGGGTCTTCTCAAACCAGGTAATTGTTAACCTATAGTTCGATCCAGGGTGGGAGTGCTAGTAGGATGTGGCAGGGCTTCTTGCACACCTCTTCCTCAATGTCTTTGGTTGTTGTATGTGACCCCTCTACTTCAAATGTGAGTCTGTTCAGAAAGCTACCGTCATCCTGCATCCATCAATGAATCATGTCGGTAATAATAATCAATCATCATAACATCTAATCATCTGCATATTTCACATCAACAACATTCAAACCCAATATTCCACTCCTTGACTCGATCCAGAGTCCAAGGGGTTTCATCGATGCCTCTACATCCTCAATGCCCAAAGTCCTGCACACTCAAGAGAACCTAGTAAATAGAACATGTCTATGTAAATACAAAAAAATAACATATCATCATATCCATAATATCTCGTAATCATAATCAAACGACCAATAGTATAATAATCTAGATCACTTGCAAGAAAGTGTCCTCAAAGAATAAGTTCGCTCAGTGCGCGAAAGAGTGATATGTTACATACACCCTTTCTTGGTTTAAACTTCGTCCCAAATTTTCATAGTATATAGGTATAGAAATAAAGTGTATCACATTATCATAAGTCTATCTATCAAACAAAAATGGAAATTGGTGACGCATATCATATGCGTCCTCCCAGGTAGTGTGGAATATAGTTGTCCCACTAGACCTCGACCTGATCTATAGTTCAATGTCGTAGTTGTCAAATGTGATTGTCCAGGATGCGGATTGGATCACTCATGAGTGCACCCTCGTCAGATACCTACAAGGAACTCATTTCAATAACATGTGTAGGGTCACTGATATAATGTATTGGAACAGATACATGAAAAACATCGTGCATACACCTCAAAGAATCAGGAAAGGCTAGTCGATAGGCCACATACCCCTTCTTTTCTACAATCTCGAAAGGTCCCATGAACCTAGGAGAGAGTTTAGAACCATTTACAAACTTGATTGAACTATTATGAGGTTTCACCCGCAAGAATACTCGATCACCAACTTCATAACTATGGTTGAAATGATGCACATCGACATAAGTCTTATGTCGATCATGCGCTTCCTTGATCCTTTGTCTTATTGTTTGAATTTTATATTCCACTTCTTGGATCGCTTCTGGTCCCACTAGGACCCTATCCTCAAGCCGATCCCAACTCAGAGGCGTCTGACATGGTCGCCCGTAAAGAAACTCGAAAGGCATCATCTTAATGGTTCTTTGATAAATGTTGTTATATGCAAATTCTACCAGTGGCAATAATTCTTCCCAATGCTTATGTTGGTCCATAACGTACATACGCAACATTTCTTCCAATATTTTGTTTTTTCGTTCGGTGTGCCCATCTGTCTCCGGGTGATACCCAGATATGCAGTACTAAAGTTAAGTTGGGTTCCCAAGGCCTCTTGGAAACTAGTCCAAAATCGTCTAGTAAAAACCGATCCTCGATTGAATATAATCCTCTTAGGCACGCCATGTAGCCTCACAATCTCGTTGATGAAAAATCTAGCTATGTCAGGTGCCTGATACGTTGTATGCACAAGTATAAAATGAGAAATCTTCTTCAGAGTGTCGAATACCACGAAAATTGAGCCGTGTCTCCTTGTCGTCAGTGGAAATCCAACAATGAAATCCATCGAAATGACCACCCATTTCGATTCTGGAATTGCATGTGGCTATAATAATCCTGCGAGATGTCTATGTTTAGCCTTCACCTGCTAACATTCTAGACATTTGGCCATGTAGTTGACTATGTCGGCATTCATTCCTTTCCAAAAAAATAAGGGTTTAAGGTCTGCCCTCATCTTCATGACTCCTGGGTGAGCCATGTACACTGCTTTGTGAGCCTTGTTTATGATCAAACTCCTCAACTCATCGTTGGGCAGTACATAAATTTGACCTTTAAATATCAATAATCTATCGTTGTCCAAAGTAAATCCTTCAAATTTTGGCACCATCAGTGTGTTTTTTCCGATAAACTCCTTGACCTCTTTGTATCAGTCATCATCGTGTTGTAAAGTTAGAATCTTTTCATGTAGATCCATCTAAAGAGACATCACCAAAAGGATGTGTGGTCTCCGACTCAATGCATCCGCCACTATGTTCATTGTTCCTTTTATGTAAGGAATCTCAAAATCGTACTCACTAAGGAATTTCGAACAACGTCATTGTCGTGCGTTCAAGTCACTTTGCGTAAATATGTGTTGTAGAACACAGTGGTCCATTTTCAGTTCGAATTTATGTCCAATAAGGTAGTCTATCCAAACTCTCAAGGTATAAACAATGGCTAACAATTCCAAATCGTGTGTCACATAGTTCTCCTCATGCCTTCTCAACTTTCTCGAGATGTAAGCGATCACTCGACCGTCTTGCATCAAGACTCCGCCTAAGCCTTCCTTGGATGTGTCAGTGCATACCAAGAAGTCCGCGTCCATGTCATAGACCTTTAGTATCAGTCTTTTTGTCAACATCTCCTTGAGCCTGCGAAATGCTTCTGCGAATTTCTTGGTCCCAAAAAACTTCTTGTTCTTCTTCTACAATTCCATAATCGGATTTTCGATAGTATCCCGCTAAACCCATGAATCTACGCACTTCTCATAAATTTGTTGGTGCAGGCCATTCCATAATAGCCTCAACCTTTGTTGGATCCACATCGATTACTTGATTGGAGATGACATGCCCTAAGTAGTGAATCTTCGATTGATAAAATGAGCATTTAGACAATTTCCCATACAATTTGTTCTCTCGCAAACACTATAGTACCAAGAGCAAGTGTTTGTCATGCTTCTCCATCATCCGAGAGTAAATCAAAATATCGTCAATGAGTACTTGGACGAACTTGTCCAAGTATTCACGGAACACCCCATTCATCAAAATCAAAAATACCCCTAGGGCGTTTGTCAGTCCAAACGGTAGAACAGTAAACTCGTAATGTCCAAACCTCGTCTTAAAGGCGGTCTTAGGGATGTCATCCTCCTTGATCCGCAACTGGTGATACCTGATCTCAATTCAATCTTTGAAAACACCGTCGCACCCTTCATTTGATCAACATATCATCAATCCTTGGAAATAGATACTGAATCTTGATCGTTGCCTTCTTCAATTGATGGTAGTTAATGCAGAGTCTCCATGATCCATCCTTATTCTGTATGAATATAACATGCACATTGTTGAGGAAAAGATATGAAATGATCTTTCTCAAGCATTTTTAGATTTTTCTTGGATAAAGAAAATTAGATGGGAATCTCACCCTATGTTTATAGCCAACAAAAATAACATCCTAACTCACAATTATTAATTACGAGTCCTTAGGCTAGTCTTTTATCAATAAAAATCTTGTTGGAAATTTACTTTTTATGCAATTTTCTGAACATACTAATTGTTGAAATAATTGTAAAGATAGAAGTAAAGTCACCAAGATGATAATTAAGACAGATCAGAGATAAAGAAATCCTCTATTTCATTCCAATTCACCAAAGAGTCATTTTCTTTACAAAATATCATACAAAAATTTTGGACCAAAGTCAAACTTAGACATCCCCGATGGAACATACAAAAGGACCTCTGACAGAAAACCAAAACTGAACTCTAAAAGCTGGATCATCTTGCCACATATTGTTTCCCACTTGACTCTGCACAATAGCCTTTATTATTCATAAAAACTAATTTAAAAACAGACAAGTCTACACAGACTATCAAAGATAGATCAACACCTCTGAAAAACAAGTGTCTGAATGATGTAATTCAGCCCTAAATATTGCTATCTACAATAATACCCTGCTATCATAAAAGAGAATTAGGCTTGTGATGAATAAATGAATGAATGAAAACTGAACTATCTCAACATAAAATCAAAGAGAAAACCTTAGTATGCTTCTACTTCTATCCTCGATGGAACATACAAAAGGACCTATGACAGAAAACCAAAACTGAACTCTAAAAGCTGGATCAGCTTGCCACAGATTGTTCCCCACTCGACTCTCTGAAAAACAAGTGTCTGAATGATGTAATTCAGCCATGAATATTTTTGTCTACAATAAGACCCTTAGTATGCTTCTTCTTCTATCCCCTTCATGTTCCTCTCTTTTCTTTTGTCGTTAATAAAATCAAAATTGGTTGAGGTGTTTGAACCACCTCATTAGTTAAGTTAACTAAAGATTCAACCAAATTTTTAGTTAAGGGGGAAAAGTAATAATCATAATAAGGGTTATAAATAAATAATAACTAGTAGGTGGGACCCCTTGTGACTCCCTTTAGTTCATAAAAATCATAACATAACTAGTTAGTTAAGCAAAACAAACCTCCTTGTGGATCCCATCATTATATTCACATTTGACAATTTAGCTCACGATATTTGAAATTATTTTCAAAAAAACGTATCACTCATATATCCAAAAATAAACATGTTGTCCAAAAAATCCTGAAGTCAACTATCATCAACAATAGATAAAATAAAAACTCAAAAACCATATTTCCCACTCTGAGATGCAATCTTTCCTTGATTGTTGTTGTCACCCTTTGATTTTCCTGAATTTTCCTTTGGTTTCGTTGAGCCTTTAGGCCTAATATTGTTGATCACATGATAACAATCATCCCTCAAATGCATCTGGGAAGACATGGATCTGTCAGAGCCATTGGAGGGTGAGGAAGGGGCAACAATGGATTTTCCTTTGTCAAGGGCATGGTGGGCCTTGGTTTTCAACCTTTTGATAGCATGAGAGGACTGGAAGGGTGAGTGGGGGGAAGCTTGGACAATGGGGTTAATGGGTGGAGGAGAATGCAGAGATAAGTTAATACAACCACAATGTTGGGAGACTGTCGGGTGGACAATCTCTTTCCATCCATCTTTTTTAGGAACCTCGGGTTGCAATGAGATGTGAGGAGGAACAGGGATACCAGGGGCTTGCGAGACTTGGAAAGGAGGCCTTTCAGGCCTGGGTTGGACCACTCCTTGCCCAATCCAATTGAAAAATCCAGCCTGAAACAACTGGCCAAGCTCTTGTGAGTTAGCATCAAAATGTACGGAGAACCTTGTCCTTCTTGGGCCTCTGTTCCAATTTCCTATCCCTTTGTTTCCTCAGCCATGTCTACCTTGGTTGAAAAAACTCATTCCCGCATGCATGATTGATTAGAAAATAGTCTTTTAAATAACCATACATGAAAAATATTAAAAATATGAAATAGATTTAGCTCAACAATGTATCACACTCATGCAATCCAATCCATACAAATTGTTTTATTATTTATCAATGAGCAGGGGGTGAATAAAGGGTCCTAG
>ML805361.1:34800-51455 GCA_009831015.1 Picea engelmannii | reverse complement strand
GAATACGGTTACTTCTCAAAGACAACAACAATCAACTGCAAACCAAAGAAAACATCATTGTAGTTCAACCCAGACACTGCTACTGGCAACTGCTTCAACACCAAATTTTTCTTGACTGTAATAAATTTTAGAATAGGGAGTGAAAAATGAATGTGGGAAGGCAATGGGTTTGTAATTAGAGAAAAGATAAATAATGGCGAGGGAATGAGAGAGGGTAATGTTCATAAAATTAATCAAGTAATCCATATAATCATTCTGTCAAAAGGAGATACACCAACCAAATGATCATTGTGACCCAATAACAATTACTGTGTATTAACTAGTTCATTGCTCATAGTCAAATATCTAACACAGTGCCATCAACAAGAAAATATTCATTCCACAACAATATGTAAGGGAGTTATGTTACTTTTATTTCTAACAACTCTCAAATGTATACTAGTAACCATTTCTTCTTTGTTAATCATCAAAATCAACCATTGCCCATACATTACTTCAATCATCAAATACACTCAAAAGTCATGTTTCAAAATTGCAATGAAGTTATACTGTTACTGTAATCAGGCCTGTCATTTAAAATGCATGATATTTGTTAAACATACATAGTGGACAACCAACCCAAAAAATCTATATTTAAATTGCAAAAACCCTGACTCATCATTTAAACAGACAAACAACAACGACCATTCTAACACATGCTATGCACAAAATAATTCAAACACGCAAGTGTAATTCTATGAATGTAAAATACCAATTCAACGTGACTCTAAATAATCAAAATGAAGGACTATCCATCCAACACAACAAGGTAGAAACAACATTCTTGACTTCATAATATAAATAATCGAATTCCAACAAAGTCGTGCTTAAAACTCTCTGACTATCTCTGAGTGCGCAACCCAAAATTATCCATATCATAAGCAGTGGGCAGCCATACCTCAAACACCATGATGCAACATTCCCATTTGAAAATTCTGAAAACATAGTCATAGTCTCAATTACTCAACCAATCGTGTTGAGCTATCAATTAAATACAATATTTCTCAAATTAATCCAACTGCAATAAAAAACATGTTGTGTAAAACTTGAGCTCATCCTTTATGGAGCAATCAAATAACCATAACACAAACAATGGATGGAATTTCCATAGTCATACCGGTTTGCATAACCATTTGGCCCCAAAAAACTCATAGTTATAGTGACCATTTATTCATGGTGTAGGAATGCATCTCAAAAGAACAAAGCAAGGAAGACATCAAGAAGCTATTCTTGGGACACCAAATCAAAGGTATGAAAGTATTTTTCATGGGCATTGCTATTCATGTAATGGATATGGTCACAAAGATTTTGAATGTAGATCTTATGAAAGGAGATATAATGAAAGATTTTATAACACCATGAGGTGTTGGAGATGTGATCAAGTAGGGCACATTGTTGTTCACTACAACACCATTAGATGCTACAGTTTTAGTGGATTTGGCCACAAATCCCAGGAGTGATGGATCAAAAGAAGAAATTCCATGATGAGGACTTCAAATAGCATGGCTAGAAGAAGGAATGAAGTAAGAAAGGGAGACATATTTGAAAATATGGATGCTTAGAGCTCAAGTTCTGAGGAGCAGGGACATCTACAGAAGTGGGTGAAGAAGACATAGTAGCCAGAATAGAATGAAAGACTGAAGAGAAGTTCAAATTTGTCATCTACTGAGGCATACGTGAATGACAGTGGTATCAGTCATGTACATACGCAGGCTGACCTTGTATATGTCACATACATATGCGAGCTGTCTGTGTAGCAGGCTGCATATATGTGGTGAAGCCTAAGGAAAAGGGCTATGCACAGGGATTGCAGTTTGATGTGATGGTATAACTCTATGATGTAGGGTATGAAATGGTTTATTGCAGGTTCTGACACTATTTTTTGTAGGTTTTCATGATTCTATATTAGATTATGTAAGGTGTTGATGTAAAATAAAATCTTGGGTGCATGGCACTAACCCATGAGTATGGATTGATGCATTTTTTGTTGAAGAACAATGTTGGTTATGATAGTGAAGTTATGACACCTTGGTTATGTGATATATCTTGATGATGTATTGGAAGCTTACTTGTTGAAAAGATTGATGCATGCATTTAGCATATGGATGGGCTACACATTGGGACATGTGGCTGGTGAGTTGATGAGGTGATCATGTTGTACTTCATTGATGATTCATATCTCGATCTATAATTGATACATGTTTGGTACACTCATAGATGGCATATGCTTGATGATACTACACCATTGGTACTACTTGATCAACACAAAAATTGGTATTTGTTTAAGATACATGATTGTGGCACTTGGTTCATGATGGAGACATATCATGAGTGATATGGCACATGGTTGGCATATTGTTAGATGCACATGATTGACATATTGGTATATTTACATGGTTGGCATATTGGTAGATGCACATGTTGGCATGTTGATAGAGGCATATGATTGATGCATTCCATGGATGATATATTTTGGCACATTGCATGATGTTGATGAACATGGTTGATGTACATAGGTGTTGTGCATGATGAGCACACATTTTTGTACAGGATGTACTTGGTTGATATTTTTCTCATGATTCTTTATTTCATTATTGACACATATTTTTCTTCGTTATGCTTGGTATGGCATGAGTTTGATGCATGAACAGGTCCAAGTATCATTATCTGGTAGCACATTTTTCATCTTGTAGAAAATATAGGGGAGACATACCCATAGGGGGAGTCATTCTTCTTCCCATGATTTTAGGAGGAGATATTTATCATATGCATACCTAGAAAAGAGCCCTATATTTGAAGAAAGAGCACCGAAGCATAAATCCAGGGGGAGAAATGGTCACAGGGAGGGAGTATGAGTGATGTATTTTCAACATTACAAAAAGGGAGAGATTAGTCAGAGGAATATCAAATGCATTTAGACAGGGGGAGTAGTCCCAAGAAGAGTTCAAGCAAGAGGAGAATGGCCCTTTGACATTGATGTAAAAGGGGGAAATATAGTCACATTGATGTGATTGATGATTATTGATTGGGAGAGATAGTCACATTTGGGAGAGATAGTCACATTGACTATTGATGTAGAGCATGCCTTATCTACAAGTTGACATCAATAATTGGTAATTGGCATTGACATCAATATTGGTATTGCCATCAATGACAACATGATCCAACAAATAACTGACCTAACATGTTGTGGCATCCACACATACCCATCCATCGACATTAATGAAGGCTATGACTTTCTCAATTTAAACAATATTGGGTTATCAAACACAGTAGAGAGACTGTGTATTTTGAACTGTCCAATTAACAATGCATGATTTATCCATTGTAATAACACAGGCAGTGACTAGATACCAAAACCAACATGATTGTCACATGACTAATTGGGCGAGCATGTACTCAATTTTGTCGACAATATACAACCATACAACAATAACCAATAGTAAACCCGACAGGCCAATCTAGTCTTCTCTATCAACCCTCAGGCATGTAGAGTTAAGGATTTGCTCTGTGGCCAACACAGAGAGACCGGGGCTGACTCTTCTCTATGGTGAAAACCTCTGAGACCAATGATGTATATATAGATAACACCACAACTTATTTCATGTATAGGGATGAAAACCTGTGACAGGCGAGGCTATAACAGAGGAGTGAGGCTCTAATGTGGCCTGGTAATGATACTTAACACACGCAGGGTATAACCCTCATGGCTCTCCAGTCAAACAACCACAACATTGAGGTGAATACAGGGACAAGAAGAACAAAATAACCCAATGTGCGACCTTTAGTGGTGAAAACAAACCAATGCCCAAGTGGACAATGCGCGGTGACACACACACTTCCAACCATTAAACCCCATAAAATCCAAAGACTGAATACATTGATACGAAAGTGTGAAGACAACCATCCACCCAAAACCAAACAAAGACCCTCCAACTAAACCAACAAGTATAACAGAGAACCCTTATGGCTGCAAACACCTAGGATGATCAATAACACTATGAATTCAAAATTATTGCAGAGAAAATCATCAACGCTTCATTCCAAATCACAATTCTACATAGTTGCAATACTTAAACAAAGAACAAACTAATACACCAAAGCCAATATCCATTTCATAACCAGAGAAGACTCATGAATGGCCAAAAAAATACATACCTATAATCAAACAACTTAAAACGCAAGTTGGTCGAGTGATTCCTCTCTGCTAAGAAATCAGAGCATAACCACAACAACAAGGTTGAACAATAGCCCAACTAGGGTGGCAGCCAATGAAAGGATTAAGGGTTACATGCAGTAAATGCATGTCACCTCCACCCATAGTTCATTAACTCCTTAGTACATGCCAACAATATTTTCATTAACACCATTAATCAGACCATGTATCGAAACCATCACTCATTAAAACCAATAGCATGGCCCATCCCAAACTTTATTCCATAACATAATCACCATTACATATGACTTAACCTATCATCTTGTCAAATACGCCACCCACATCCTATACTTCCAAAACATCCATATGTATATTAACCATATAACTCAATCAAATTGCATAAGCATTAGTATGTTGTTATGTCAAGTTATGACCATTAAAATTCAATGCATGTAGAGTAGCATATAGCATAATTTAAATTCTTCCCTTTGCATTTGTAACATTTCTTTTCATTTCTTTCCCATTTCTCGTATATGTCATTGCTAACATGTTTATTGTGCAGGTCTCTTAGTAATAAATCCAATAACAGATATCATTGATAACAAGGATAACATAGGCCATTGTGAAATAAAACTTGAACCTAGAGAAGAAAAAAAACCACAGAACATGCCTTATCCATCGTCAATAAAACAATATTATATCACCATGTAAGCAGTGTCGAACAGTAACACAACATCAAATAAGCACCAGACTTGATCTCTAATCTACAAGGGGGTCCCACCTACTAGTATTATTTAGCTTTAATAATAATAGGCTTTAGAAACACTTTGCAAGAAAAACTCTGTTGTGATTTTAATCGTCAACACGCACCCCACAGTGACACACTTGGACGTAAAAGTCCTAGGTCCAACAACTCCTTCAATTTCATTCTCAACTCCTGTGACTTTGGGGTCGACATCTGATAAGGCGTTCTTGCTATTGGTTTAGTCCCCAGTTTTAGGTCTATGGTAAATTCCAATTCCCTCTCTGGCGGCATCCCAGATAACTCCTCAAGGAAGACGTTCGCAAACTCTCGCACCACCGTAATGTTTTCTAGACCTTCTGCTACTCCCTTCTCATTTAATGAAAGGATCACAATAAGCTTACATCCCTTGCACATGCTCTTTTGTAGCTGCAAGGAAGAGATGAACCTAAGGGAGACTCCCTGGTTCCAAACTACAATCACGTGTCTCCTTCCCAGTTGCAAGGCATTGAACTCATTGAGATAATGCTCAAGGAATTCCTCAGAAATACTCCTCTCCTGGAACCGTTCCTCAAATATTTCCCATGACACGTCTTTGAATTCCATGTTCAATTGCAACAGGATTGTCTTCCATCATAGAAGAGCACTTCCCTTCATTTGAAAGACTGCCATGTAGACCTTCATGTTGGAGGTCGTAATCACAAAGCATGAAGCACATCGCCTTGCTCTCCAGCCAAGCCTCGACGATCGAGATGTACAATGTACTTGTGGAATCGAGAACTTATCCCTCTCGAGTTCTCGGTGAATACTAACAGTACTAGATAGGGCATGCTATGGACCCTCAGGGGTACAGGTTCCCTAGCCTCATCTTAGTACATATGGTGAATCAAGGCCTCTGTCATTCCCGGGAAGGACCTTGTCATACCATCATCATCTGTTGGCACAGGGACAGACCCAGGGTTCAACACTTGAACAATGCACCAACAAAACCCTAACTATCAACCCTTTCGGCAACACCTGTGAAGTAGATGAAGTATCACCCGAGGTATATGTAGGGAGGGTTGCAGGAATCAAGTGTCTGCAACCTAGCTGGGACACAGATCTGTGATTACAATACTTAACAGAGAACTTAGTAGTTAACATTCATAAATATTTAACTCTTATCTACTTCACAGGAGAAAACCCTAATTACATAACAACGCAGTATTCAAAAAGTTCTAACACATCCAAGCACTTAGAAGATAGAAATAGATCAGATATAGCATTCATTCACATCACTAAGCACTAAGATATTATATCAGATGCATCTAACATACATTGCTATACTAAGCATAACTCAAATAAAAACCATAATGCACAAAGAAACCATAATAAATGATATACATGGTTCACCCCCAGCGTGGGGATACGTCCACCAACTCTTCGTCTTCTTTATTATCTTTCATCAATATCCTTACATGTATAGAGAATAAAAAACCACTCCACATAGGACATGAGATCTGTGCACACCTCGCCAGATCCTCCTTCCCCGATTCAGGTCACAACACAAAGCCTCTTTACAATCACTTTAACTTAGCTCTACAAGTTCTTAACACATAGTATGCACTAACCTAACTCAATCACATAGATCCAACTACTTACATCACTTGCACTCAACATAATATAGCAGTTAGCGCCACATTCCCTGTCTCTCTACTTACATCGCCTAACTTTCTATTTATACATTACAAAAGGGGCCAAGGCATGGGTAAACCCATGGGTCGACTTCTAATACCTGTTACATAAACCCTAAACACAAAAATCCCTAAAAAGGGGGCAAGATCCCATTGTCTCCGCTTTGCCTTGCACTCCACCTTCGACCAGCCTGTCGAAGTCCCAAAAATGGTCAAACATGATCAAGGTTCTCCAAAACTTGGTCAAGGCCCAAAAAACCCCCAACACACACCTGTGACTTGTCTCGAGTAACTTTTATATGGGTAACTCTGCCTCGAAGGCCTCGAGCTTGGCTGGAGCTGCCTCGACCTGTTGCTTCGCTAGAGCCTCTTGCTCGACGAAGTCTTGGATAACTTTCTCGGTCACAGGTCCTTCCAATCGTTGTTCAACTAAGGTAACCACTTGTTCTAGTTATGCACCTCATCCTTCAATTTCCTTAAAAAGTGTGCAAGATTCATCCTGCAATGGCTGGAGCTTCTGAGTCACTTCCATGACCTTTCTCTGGATGGCATGGACTTTTTTCTGAACCGTGTGTTGTTCCTGGGACCTTTTCATCCTTTTGACCACTGACAGTGGCTTCAATTGTTCTTGCACTGTTTCTTATTGCTTCTTTTCCTCCTGGAGCTGTGACTCCAGTGTCCTTATTTTAGGGTCCTCTGCAAGGCGTTCATAAGTTTGCACACTTCGACTGTTGAGTTGTTTGCATTCCAAGGCCAATGCCTTGATTCTATGGATTTCACTTCAGGGAATTTGGAGTTGTTGAATGGATTCATAAATCTTTCCCACTTGACTCTCCACTGGCTTTTATTCCATCTTTTCTAAGCTCATCATAGAGCGAAGTGCTCTAATGACTGCTTCTTTAACTCCAATTTGCTCTGCGAGAAGCTATTCTTTTTCCTTCTGGATCTACGCTCTATCCTCTGCAAACTTCGCCTGGAGGTCATATTTTTCTTGTTGTGCAACTCAGCGTTTCTCTATGGATTCTTCTTTTTCCTTCTAGATACTATGAAGGCAATCTTCCGTCGATTCTGCTAATTTTCCTAGCTGGGTAGGATCATCTCCCAACTCTGCTCCTTCTGATGATGGTGGCACAATAGACACTATGCGACTGGAGTAGAGGGCTTGTTGTACCCCTTTAAACTCTGTTGCAATCCTGTCATACATGGTTTCCTATTTTTCTTCATTGCGCTGTAAGATATCCTCCAAGTTTTATGACACAGTAGCAATGATAAGGTCAATGTAATCCATCGTTAACACAGTCTGAAATGGAGTTTTATTGTCTTTTGACTTCTTCTGCGATGTAAGTTTTTTGGGGAAACCTTTCTTTTCTTGGATGTCTCATCTTCATCAAGGGGGTCCCTAGGCAGTGTTACTCCACCCTGCTTCTTCTTATATTCTTCCCCTTTCTCCTCCTCTTTGTCTACTTTGTCACCTCCTCCCCCTCCAAGTGAATCTGAAGCAATCTCTTTTGATGCGCTATTCAACTCCTGTACCTCTTCCTTGTTTTTCCTCCTGCTACTACTCGGTGCATCATATTCTTCGTGAGTGACCATAGGACTGTCGATGAGGTCAAGGTCGGATAGTTATTCCTGGTCGACGGGTATAAGGAAATATGCATGGCATTCCTTAGTTATTTCTTCCATGTCCTCCTCAGTGAGATTATAGTAGGATTGAAGCTCTTCTTTATGTTCATCTCCGCATGCAGTGATATAAATAAAATGTCTATCTGCGTAGAACTTTACAAATGGCCTGAACTTGTGCATGGTGTTTGGCATCATATGAGGGAAATAATCAATATCCCTCTTACACTATAGGTAATAGGTGTGGAAAACTGTGTTTGACTGCCATTTCTTAGCCATGTCGCTCGAATACCAGAGCGTAGTGAACTTCATAGATAAGGGTTCAGATGGCTCAATTTCAGGGAAGGTTTCTCCTTCCGGCATCTCCCAAGCAATGAAGGTGATGAGGATCAACAACCAACTGAAATGGAACTCATAGCCCTGACCTTGAGATCTGTGATAGTATTTCTCTAACTGGTTGACGAGGTATCTCGCCTAGTTCATTTGTAGTCCTTCAATTCATTTTCCTGGGAGGTCAACAACGAACCCTGTGACCTACGTGGGTATATTCTTCCTTACTAGCTTACCAACAATCAATTGGAAGGATAGGCTCATTGCACCATTCTGTATGGAAGCTACCTTGTAGTATCACTTCCCCTTCTCCACATCGCCATAGGTGTCTTTTATTCTCTTCCCCAGAGCATGATCTGTAGCCTTATCTGTATAAAATTCTTGTGGGTCTGGTCTTTGCATGCTTAATCTGGTGATCCGATGGATCAGCGCCAGATCAATGGTGATGTGTCTGTCCAGCCACAAATAACCACCATGGAAGCAAGACAACAGGATTTTAACGCACACATTAACATCTTGATGCCTTCCAAAATGGGGTATCTTCATTATGTTCAAGACGATGGACCTCGCGATGTCCATGGTCCACGGTTGGGGGATGGTATTCGACTTCGTCCCCTTTGTATTGGTCAAATATTTATGTGGTGCGAGCATTCCATGGTTCTTGCGATCTCCCAAGTTGAAGTCATTTATATTCAATGTCATAATATGTCCCAACTGCAGTCCAACTGTGTGTATCCATTTTGAGAGGTACACAGTGATCAAGGTGTAGTTGAAGTCCCTCGGGACACTATCATGACTAACCGCGCTAGCCAGAGGTGGGATATAGTCGGGAAGGATAGATGGGATGAGATTTGCATTTTCTAATTCATCAATATGCTTGCTATGTTTCTCAGTAGTGGGTCGGCTAGACCGATGCTCAACAGTCGATGGGGATGCTTCCAATCCTCGTGTCGATGAACCTTGTATGCCTGCAGACATCACCTTTTCATACATGAGGTCTATTAGGATCTCTTCAAAATACTTTTCTACTATGATAATGTCGTCCTAAATGCACACTCAAGATAATATATCTCAGGTCAGTGAGAAAACACTCAATGTAACAGAACAGGTGGTGATATCTCAATAAGCATTGCGCGAAAGAAACTAGTTCTCTATGGGCTCGGATAATCATAGTTGGAAAAAGTTTTTGTAGTGAAACGCTTGACTATGGTCCAATGGAAAATGTTTTGGCAATAACTTCATTTCTAGACATTATGGAGCGTCTTTCTAATGGTCGAGATGCCTCCAACGGTCATATTGCTTCGTTGTGGGGAAGTGCCAGTTCTGCAAACCTTCCTTCTGCAAGGTCCTCTCTGGAACTTCATGAAATTTCTCTAACTTTGCTTTCTTCTTGCTGAGATTTATGGATTTCTTTCCTGTAATCTAAGTTATTGGGTTCCTCTTTCCATTATTGTTCTTATCCACTCTTAGCATAGTAACTTCACATTGTTGAGGGTGTTTTGAAGGGTTCTAGAGTAATACTCTTCTCTTTCTGGAGTAGGTGCTCTACTCTCCTGTATCGACAAGGGTTTCAAGTCTTCCTATGTTCTTTCAACTTCGACAAGAAGGTATCTGGTCCTTCGTAGCTTCGACTTGTCCTCCTGTTCTTCCAATAAGTGCGCTATTCTCCTGGACATGAAATTTCTTAGTTCTTTCTTTTCATGTTCTAGATCTTCCTCTTCTTGTTTCCTTCGTTTCTGATCTTTCTCAACCCAAGTTTTTCCTAGCAAAATAGCAAATGGGGAATTTCTCTCAACAAACTTAACGACCTCAAATTCTTCTTCTATCGGAGTTCCATGAGCACTCATAGGTATGTGGGTAAGTCTTCCACATAGGGTTATCATCTTCCCTTTAAACAATCTTATTCCTCCCAATGAAGGAACCATAGTAGGCTTTCCCAAAATTTCCCAAGTTCTTTCTGTCATGATATTCACCTGTGTTTCTGCATCCAATACACAGTTTATGTCAAAGTCTCCTATTCTTGTTTCTATGCACTCCTTCTCTTTTAATACCTCTGATAAGTTGATGTCTCTATGATCATTCAGGGTTTTTTTCATATGAAATAATAAAAAAATTTATTCTTTCTGGTTCTTGAGAATATTCTTAGGCTCTTGACCTTCCTCATGGTCTTCTTGTCTCATGTTCATCTTTTCAACTTTAGAAATCATTCTAGGGAAATCCAAAACTTCATGTCTAGTAGTCTTACAACAAAATCAAATAGGACCTCGACTAGGGCATTCCTTAGCAAGATGTCCCGGTCTTCTGCAATTATAACAAAGAGTCAATCCTCTCTTTCTCTTGAATGATCCCCAACCTTTCCTGTACTACGCACTGGGATCACAGTGGTGGATCTGAAAAAAAATATTTCTAGGATCCTACATCCATTTGTTAGTCCAAACATTCTTTCAATGCATAGGAATAACATATCTTTCACTAGTTCTATCAGATATATTGATATAAAATCTTCTTTCTTCTAGTTGCGCCCTAGTTTTCAGACCAGGACAAAATCTATCAAACATACCTAGATCCATTCTTTTGAAACAAAATTTTTCACTTATCTTACCTTTATCAAAGAACACAACTTTAAGATCTTACCTCTTTTCTTCAGATCTGATTTCTTTTCTTAGCACAAAGCTTCGCAAGTCAAGTAGAATACTGCACACTAAAGAAATAGTTCTACGCATAGAGCTTTCTCTTTTCTTCAGGTCCCAGCAATCATAGTTTCAGGTCCCGACAATGGAACCATTTGTTGGCACAGGGGCACAACGCTTCAACAACACACCAACAAAAACCCTAACTACTGACCCTTTCAGCAACACCTGTGAATCAGATGAAGTCTCACCCGAGGTAGATGTAGGGGGAGTTACAGGAATCAAGTGTTTGCAACCTATCCGGGACACAGATCCGTGATTACAATACTTAACAGAGCACTTAGCAGTTAACATTCATTAATATTTAACTCTTATCTACTTTGCAGGAGAAAACCCTAATTATAGAACAACACAGTATTCAACAAGATCTAACACATACAAGCACTTAACATATATAAATAGATCATATCTAACATTTATTCACATCACTAATCACTAAGCTATTATATCAAATGGATCTAACATACATTGCTATACTACACATAACTCAAATAACAACCATAATGCAAAAAGAAACCATAATATAGGATATACATGGTTCACACCCAAGGTGGGGCTACGCCCACCAACTCTTTGTCTTATTTATTATCTTGCATCAATCTCCTTACATGCACAGAGCATCAAAACCCACTCCGCATAGGACAGGAGATCTGCGTGCACCTCGCCAGATCCTCCTTCCCCGAGTTAGGTCACAGCACAAAGCCTCTTTAAAGTCACTTGCACTTAGCTTTGCAAGTTCTCAACACACTATGCACAAAGATAACTCAATCACATAGATCCAACTACTTACATCACTTGCACTCAGCACAATATAACACTTAGTGCCACATTCCCCCCCTCTCTACTTACATCGCCTAGATTTCTATTTATACATTACAAAAGGGGCCAAAGCATGTGTAAACCCATGGGTAGACATCCCATACATGTTACATAGACCCTAAACCCAAAAATCCATAAAAAGGGGGAGAGATCTTGTGGTCTCCGCTTCACCTTGCACTCCGACTTCTACCAGCCTGTCGAAGTCCCAAAAATGGTCAAACATGACCAAGGTTTTCCAAAACTTGGTCAAGGACCAACATAATCCATTACAACAATCGAATCCAACCCAAGGCCTAGTTCCTCCCCATTTACTCTTCGAGGGCGTAGACACTTATGGAGGTGTCACACCTCCTTCCACGACACCACGCTTCGAACCTCTGTGGTGTCCACTAATCGATATCATCGCATGGACATGTTAAAGTTTTAATTAGCACTACATTATTACTCAATGGTTTACTACAGTAGAAATCATGGCGATGCACATTCACAGGGTTGAACCCGCTTTGATACCATATGTAACAACCCCATCGTTATGACTACGGATGACACAAAGCAAGTACAATTGTTTTTTTTTAAGCAAGAAGAAAATCATGACAAAAATTAATCGACACAACTTGACGATGAACACAACTTACAAATTCAGGCAACAGATAACAATGACCCAACATATTAACACATCATGCAACTGGACAAAACACGGGATAATCAATAGATAGATAAAAACAACTACCTTCCCAACCCAAGCAAGACAACACCTACAAGATAAAGGACAACATCAACAACACGACACAACGAATTCGATGACCAGTAACTAGAAACCTCTACAGCATGCAAAACCAATCGCATTAAGGCGTTACAGAACAAGGTACTAACATCAATGATAATGAACAATATGCCCACATCGGGAAGAACAAGACTCCGTCCAGGTTAACATTCGCATAACTCCATCAAGGCATGCAATGATTCCCTCATCAGGAATCATGCCGTCATAAAGCGACGGGCGTGACAAAATCCAAGGCAAAACATAAATTATCTAGACCAATAACTCAAGAAAGATCCAACGTGCTAGGGGACCCAATTAACTATCAAAATACAAGAATACTATACCCAAGCACCCAATCAACAAGTCAACAAGATGCAATGTGACATCATTCAATAATTAAATCGCGCAACCATCTGAATCATTTTTGTTTTCTCATGAGGCACTTTTTAAGGAAGTCTCCCCCACTTTAAACATAAATTAGATTGATATCAAATCATCCTGCGGGTATCAATAAAACACTGGAAGACTTTAAGCCAGAATTACTCATCTGAGAGGCGAGTTGCATTCTCAAATTTAAACTAGGATAACATATGTCAGAAAAACCATATGAAGAGTGAATATATTCTATGAAATTTTTGTTGGTTGTGGATCCTGATTATCTTCCTGATTTAGAGGTCCTTTCTTTCAGCCTTGTTTATACCCCATGAGGACTTTACACCCAAGAAGTATGTACACTCTTCCAAGTGGGGTAGTGCAAAGGTGGGGAACCCCCTTTGCGGGGTCTGGGGGGGGCTATCCCCCCTGCTGGGGGGTTCGGGGGTGAAACCCCTGAAGGAAAAATTGCCTTGTAAATGTATATTGTAATTTCATTGTAAATGTGGACTATTCGTTATAAGGTCACAGATCTAGCGGTAGAAATTATGTTAGGGTTTATTTCCCTATAAGGCAACCCTCTGTTATGAGGGAAATGCTAGCATGTTTTATAGACATTGTAGGCTTGTCATTAATGGAAAGTACAACAGAAAAGATGGAAGCAAACATGAAAAGGATTGTAGGGAGGTCATTGATGACAATATCAGAGTAAGCATCGATGAAAAACAGGAACAAAGTAAGCTCAAGAGTAATTAGTGCAGAGTCGATCGCAGTGCCTAAGCTCGGGAAGAGAAGCGTCAGTGATCGTTGGATACCATTTAAATTCCTGAAAGAAGGAGGACCGTCAGATATGATTGTAGACAAGAAGAACGCGCATAAGAGGAGGACATATCTCAGACGTCAGATCTGAGCATAAGTTGTAACCATCATTGGATCAGGGAGAACCTACACATTCATTAAAGTGCAAGGAGAAGTGGGTATACAAAATCCTGAAAGAAGGAGGACCGTCCATCTATGGGCAAGACACGTGGACACAGATCAACATTTTGCTGACTGCAAAGTCAAAGGTATGAAATGCTCCATCCTTTCACCTCTCGAACTCGCGATATGAGAAATCGTGAAATAATCTCAACCGTTAGATCGAAGCCAAATATGGACCGTTGATTAGGCACAATGAAGGCTCGTGGAGTTGCGAAGTCTCGATAAAATCTTGACCATTGATCCAAGAGGGATGCGTGGTATAAGATCAGAGCATGTCAAAGACTCCATTTAGAGGTTTCATGAATCACGACTTAGAGAGGCAAGAAACAATACCACAGGAATGCCGAAATCACGAAATGTGAAATCACGAAATGATCTGAGCCGTCAGGTCAAGGGTTGATTGGGACCATTGAATCCACGCCATTTCAGAGTTTCAGAGATTGGTATTTGGAAGCGTCAAGAACATTCACCACAGGAATGTCAAAATCGCAATTTGTGAAATCGTGAAATGATCTGAGTTGTTGGTTCGAAGAGATCGTGGACCATTGATCTGACCCTCTTCAATGTATTGGAGACTAGGATTTCGATTACCGAGAGATGGGAAATTCAGAGACTCTCAACATCAGGAGTCCCGAAATGTCAAAAAATGAAATCTCGAAAAGAACTTTATGAACAAGCGCTTGGTCATGGCCATGGTCATATAGAGGAAGGAGCTAGCACATAAAGCTCTGTTTTAGAGATCGCAACATGGACTGGCAAGACACTTGGCCACAAGAAATCCGAAATGATGAAATACAAAATAAAGGCAAGCTTATGAAGATCATTCAATGGTGCAGATGAAACTAAAGGAGCTCGGAGGGCTACTATTGCACGACATAGTGAGCCTACCAGAAACCAGTGATGAGTTCTACAAGAGGACTCAAAGACACTTCGAGGTGATGTACAGAGGAGGTGAAGAGTCTCAAGAGATCAGCCAGTAGAACAAAGACTGTTCATGGAGGCGACTAACAAGTGGATGAGTGTTGAAGTTTGTAACTAAAGCAGAAAGTATAAGCTCGACTATGCCAGAGAAGACGAAGAGTCTCGACTGCCAGAGAGGCTGAGGAATCTTAGCATGACATCTAGTGATGTTGAACGCATGGGAAAACCACCAAAACATTTGAAGGGTTACCATGATGATCATATATATCACTCGATATGTGGAAGAGATTAACGCAGTGTGAGTAGGCAGAGGCATGATGTACATTGCATGCACAAGGTGTACAAAAGCTATAAGTACACAGGACAGAGAAGTGATGAGGTTGTTGTTGCTGCGGTGGGTGATGCATGCAGGAAGAAGGAGGTGAAGTGCAGGAGCTGGTATGGCCAGAAGGGAAAAGGGGCATTGAACGGGAATGGTGTACAAAGCACAAAAGGAAGAAGAATAGAAAGTGCAATGTATGCATGCAGGAAGACTGTGAGGCAGATGGAGCAGCGAAATCTTGCAGAACAGTGATGAGACTGGTAAGTTGTTGTTAAACATTATATAATTGTAATAAGTTTCAGTAACACATACTGATAATCCAGGGTGGTAGGGAGGTGCTAGGGAGGACTGGTTTCCTTAGAGGTTCAAGTGGGTGCTTGAACACAAGGATTAGTAACTTCCTTCTAGTTGGTGCTAGAGAAACCAGGGAGTAGGTGCTTCCTTTCTAGTTGGTGCTAGAGAAACTAGGGAGTTGGTGCTTACTTCTAGTGGGTGCTAGAGAAAATAGAGAGTTGGTGCTCTTAGCAAGTTGCAGCTTCCAAAAACAGAGGTTGTAACCTCACAATGAGTTGGCGCTCATATGTATGATAATGTAAAGAATGTAAATAATACTTATCATATAAAGAAGAAGAGGTTTTTACCCTGTATGGGTTTCCTCGGGAAATATCCGTCTCTGTGTTTCTTATATATGTGATTGATGCTGAATGTGCCATTGTTTATTTCCTTAGATTATTGTGATCATCATTGAGTGCCTTGTAAGGATTTTAAAAGAAGCATAATTGTTTAAGCACGGTAACAACTAATTCACCCCCCCCTCTCAGTTGTCCAACAATTGGTATCAGAGCTGGCCCCTTTTATCTAAGGGTAGATCCTAGAGCTTAAGCATGTCAAGCCATGAAGTAAATTCAACCAATAATGCCCCTCTATTCAATGGAACAAACTTTTCCTTCTGGAAAGTTAGAATGAGAACCTACATAATGGCTTTAGGTGCAGATGTCTGGGATGTGGTAGATATTGGTTATGTAAAGCCAGTTGTGCTAGCTAATAAGGATGCCAAACTATAATTTAGCTTCAACACTAAGGATATGAATGCTATCTTGAGTGGGCTTGCAGAAGCAGAATTCGTAAAAGTTATGCACCTAGGAACTGCCAAAGAAATGTGGGACAAACTCATTAGCAGTTATGAGGGTAATGAGAAGGTAAAGGATGCAAAGCTTCAAACCTACA
>ML805361.1:9815-24752 GCA_009831015.1 Picea engelmannii | reverse complement strand
AAAGAAATAGGAAGAAGAAAAACAAGAATACACAGTGCTTGATGAGATCACTAAAAAATAAATTCCAAAGGAACCTGAAAATCAAAATGTACAACAATAGGAGCAACAGGTACCTCAAACACCTGCAAGTGTTGTTAGAAGATATACCAGGTTAAGTATACCCCTTGAATGATACTCTCCTTCATTGTATTATTTATTGTTGACTGATTTTGGTGAACCAGAATGTTATGAAGAGGCAATGCAGGTAGACACCAAAAAGAAGTGGGAGCAAGGCATGAAAGAGGAAATGGATTCCTTGGAAAATAACAAGACTTGGGACTTGGTTCAATTGCCTGCAAGAAAAAAAGAATTGCAGAATAAACGGGTTTACAAGTTGAAGGAAGAAGATGGAGGAGAAAAGCAGTACAAGGCTAGACTTGTTGTAAAGGGGTTTTCACAAAAGAAAGGTATAGATTTTGATGAAATATTTTCTCCTGTTGTTAAAATGACTTCAATTAGGACTATTTTAAGTCTTGTGGCAGTAGAAGATTTTCATATTGAATAGTTAGATGTAAAAACAACTTTTCTCCATGGCGATTTGGAGGAAGAGATTTATATGCAGTAGCCATAGGGGTATGAGGTCAAAGGGAAGGAGAATTTGGTAAGCAGGTTGAAGAAGAGCTTGTATGGCCTAAAGAAAGATCCAAGGTAGTGGTATTTGAAGTTTGACAGGTTTATGACAGAACAAGGTTATAGTAGATGTCATTCCGATCACTGCGTTTATTTTAAAAGGCTAGAAAATGGAAGCTACATTATCTTTCTATTGTATGTAGATGACATGCTTGTTGCAGGGTCTAATATGCAGGATATAAATATTCTCAAGTAAAAATTAGCCAATTCATTTGCGATGAAGGATTTGGGTGTTGCAAAGAAAATAATTAGCATGAGAATAAAAAGAGACAGAAAAAATAGCAAATTGACATTGTCTCAGGGTGAGTACACAAAGAAGGTGTTGGAGAGGGTTAGAATGCAGAATGAAAAACCAGTCAGTACACCTTTGGCCAACCATTTCAAATTAACTAAGGAAATGTGTCCCAAGACATAGGAGAAGATAAAATACATGTCCAGGGCCCCTTATTCATCAGTACTTGGTAGCTTGATGTATGCAATGGTTTGCACAAGACCAGATATTGCACATGCAGTGGGAGTTGTGAGAAGGTATATGAACAATCCAGGTAAAGAACATTGGGATGTAGTAAAGTGGATTCTTAGGTATTTGAGAGGTACTGATACTCATGCATTATGTTTTGGAGGTTCATAAACTTTTCTACAGGGATATGTTGATTCAGATATGGCAGGTGATAAATACAACAGGAGGAGCACCACAGGGTATGTTTTTACTATAGGTGAAACAACAGTAAGTTGGATTTCGAAACTGTAAAAGGTTGTTTCACTTTCAACAATAGAGGTAGAGTATGTTGTTGCTATAGAGGCTAGTAAAGAGATGATTTGGTTACACAGGTTTATGGAGGAATTGGGAAAGAATCATGAGAACATCAAGTTGTATTGTGATAGTGAGAGTGCAATTCATCTTGCAAATAACTTAGCCTTCCATTTGAATACTAAGCATATACAATTGAGGTACCACTTCATACGATCTGCCTTGGAAGATGGACATTTGAAGTTGGAAAAGATACACACTAGCCAGAATCCTGTAGACTTGTTAACAAAGGGAGTAACCAGAGAGAAACTGAGTTCCTGCTCAGTTTCAATTGGTCTTCAAGAATGAATATGAAGATGAGAAATTTTCCAAGTCCAAGAAGGTTCAGAGTCCAACATATATAGTAGTGGTGGAGTTTTTGAGATTAGTCTCCAAGTGGGAGATTGTTGGTTGTGGATCCTGATTATCTTCTTGATTCAAAGGTCCTTTATTTCAGCCGTGTTTATACCCCATGAAGACTTTACACCCCATAATTATGTACAGTATTCCACGCAGAGGAGTGTTGAGGGGGGGTACCCCCTCTGTGGGGTCCGGGGGTAGGTGGGCCCCCGAAGGAAAAATTGCCTTGTAAATGTATATTGTAATTTCATTGTAAATCTGGACTGTTCATTATAAGGTCGCAAATCTAACGATAGAAATTATGTTAGGGTTTTCTTCCCTAGAAGGAAACCCTCTGTTATGAGGGAAATGTATTGCGGCTATGCATTATGGCGAGTATTGTATTCTGAGAGAGGAGACTGTGAGAGAAAGAAGAGGAAGTTATAGCAGATTTTGTTGTAGGTTGTATCCCTTCATTTGCTGGATAATAATAAAGGAAGGACTTGGAAATTTCTTTGGTGGACATATCCCACACTGGGTGAACCACGTAAATCTATGTCTCTACTGGATTGTGTATCTTCTGTGTTTTGTTTCCACATTTGTTTTATTTTATTGCTCCATGGTCCTATTTTTATAACAATTTTTAGTATAAGGACTATGTTATCAGTTACATTATCGATTTAATCCATTATCATAGATCACTTAAAGCCAAGGTCTGATAAGCCCAAAAATTGCCTATCACAAGGTGTGCTACAAACGATGACTCTTGGAAACTTAAACAAGTTCCTACCACTTGAATATGAAAAAGGTCAGCTTCCAACCATTCCCCATCCCAGAAAAAACAAAAATAAACAAAATACACCTCATCATTGTAATTACAAATACATCAAGATGCCTCCTTACTATAACCAAAAATAAATCGAATACATTTATCATTATAAACAACTTAGACAAATATTTACAAATGTATGCCAAAATCCACTTCTTTGGCATTGCGATAGAGATGCATAGATGCAATATGCATAAGGCAATAAGGCCAAAGTAAACACACCAATACATAATTTGATGTAGTATATCGGGTCTTCTTCCATGACATAATATTCAATTAAAAATACAATGACATCACTGGCAAGATGTTTACTTCCAAATTCAAGACGGATATGGCATAAATCAAGATTAATGAATACTACCATACTCTCAAATCTTAAGGTAACAATCATATAGATTTGGTCAAGACTATGTTAAATATGATGTCTTAAACACATTCATTGTGTTAAATACATTCAAATGGAAATTAAATACATTTTTTAAAACACATTCAAATGGAAATTAAATACGCCGTGTTAAATACATTCTAATGGAAATTAAATAGGTTGTGTTAAATATAGATTAGCTAGCAATTTTGTTGTGTAATAATTCGTCGTGGTAATTAATATTTCTCATGGTAAATCACAGTGTAAAAAAAAACCATAACTAAAATCGCAGTGGTACAATAAATCGCTAATCATGCCAAAGCAATCAAATGCCATTTCGTTGTCCATTCAGTTTTGTTGTCCATTCAATATATATACAGTATAATTTTGTTGTACATATATTATATCTCTGTCACACATTAGATATTAAATCTCTGTCACACATTATATATGAAATAATTGTATTTTAAATACATGAGATAAAAACGTTGTCTACCATATTCTTTTTCCATCAATAATTCGTTGACTGAATGATGAATCATTGTCCAACACATGTAGCTTTCTAACACTAGTCATTTATCATAAATATGTATGTGAAAAGATTAAATCGCTTGGTAAATAAGGGATGAAATCGTTGTGCATAAAGGATGAAATCACAAAGAATGGATGTGTAAGAACTAGGCAGATGGTTGTGTAGAACACTGGATGTGTATTGAAAATCACAAGGAATGACTCTGTGGAACAAAGGTTGTGTAGAACAATGGTTGCGTATGAAAATCACAGGGAATGTTTGGCCCAATCACATAGTATAAAAAATTATTTATTTCCCATGATATGAATGAATCGCATGGTATACAATTAAATCACATGGAATCTACAAATTGTATAGACATAGTCATTGTCTATATATATATATATATATATATATATATATAAGATACACAAAATCAAATGAAACACCGACACACACAGTTGTTGGGTCACATATTTTTCCATATTTTCATCATCTATAGACATCCATTCCATCCCTTCTTCATCCTATTATCGTTCATTTATCATTCCATTTTCCGTACATTTGCTACAACTGCTCATAAAATGACATATTATTCATGTTATGCTTTAGTGGTTAATAATGATTATTCTTCCTTCATTTTTAATGAATTAAAAACTATTATGCATGATTTTTCTGATGATGGTTTGACGAGTGATTTTATGTAGCAACAGTTGCAGCAGTCAAGGTTCCAACCTCCAAATGGCACATGTGAGTTCCATCTCGTGGTTAACCATGTTCAGTGAAAAACGTGGCAAATAAGGACAAACGAATTTGTGTGGAATAGTGTGAGCAGATGAGGATTAATCTTGAAAATCCGAGACATGGGTTTTGTTCATAATGGGCCCAATTGAGTTTGGCATGGGTTGTTTTCCAATTGGAGCTACATTTTGAGAGAAATCGGTGGTTCTTTAAAAGGGTATTTTTCTAGATTTACAGTTGTCGTCGGTTCTCTAAACTTAGCAATTTGTTTGAGCAACCTAGGGATTTTGGGATTTGATTTGTATAAATAAGACCTCTTCAATCAGGAGAGAGTCAGTCATGATATTATATAGAATTTATTTTTAAGAAAGAGATGAACTTATGTAATTTTTTATTTTTCTTTAATAATACAAAGGAGTTGATGGATCTGCAATTATGTGCAACTTTCTCTTAATCTTGTAAGTATTTTGGCCACACATGCTAGGTGAGGCAGGGCCCCCTCAATTTTTTATGTGTTGGTCTTATTCATTTACTTGTATTTTTCTTTTCATTTTCTTAATTTATCTTGGTTTATGATTAGTTGATCATTTCTTACAGTTGTGTGTTGTTTATTAGATTGTCGTTATAGTAAGATTCAATTCATGTTGTTGTTACTCCATTTTGTTAATACTCCTTTAATTTATGTAAGAGTGTGGTAGTGATTTTATTTCAGCTGAGTGTATTTTCAAGCAAGAGCGGATTTGTTTGATTTTAAGTTATGTGTTTGATTTTATTAAATAGATAATAATGTTAGTTGGAATTTGTTGCTTGCATATATTGTGCACGGTAACTTTGAAATAAAAGACTTCCTTGGGTTGACAAATTAAATAGTTGGCCAAATACTACAATGCAATTAATTCAACATTAGTTCAACCCAATGTAACGATTGTTATTCCTTTGAGTTTAGTTGTTGTTGATTTGAACGAAACAACTGTCATTCCCTTCGCGCAACTGTTGTTCCTTTGAGTGTAATTGTTATTCATTTGAACGGGACAACTACCATTCCCTTCGCGTGATTGTTGTTCCTTTCAGTATCTTTTTTGTTCATTTGAATAGAACAATTTTCGTTCCCTTTACGATTGGTGTTCCCTTTACATGAAGTGTTGTTCATTTGAATAAAAAAACTGCCGTTCCCTTTACAATTGTTGTTCCTTTATAAGTGTTGCATCTCTGGAGGCGAGTATTGAAAACAAAAGGTAAGAACCTACGTAGGCAACAAGTAAAATGATTGTGTCAATGCCTACCTTTGGCTGATGCATAGAGGTTGTTTTTAGGACAGATTTAGAGCCCAACATTTTGTCATCGTTGCCAGGGAAGTTATCAAGGGCACACAAGTCCAACTGACATTGTTTTTTTAAGTTGCATGTTCTTGACTCCGAGGTGAAGGGTCAGGGAATGAGGGTTTCTTGATTGTTTCTTTCTTTGCATTTAGTTTTTAGTTTTTTATCCTAAAGCTTATCATTTCTCTTAGTGGTGATGTAAACACCACCCATCCTACTCACAAGTTGACAGGAACATTTGAAGAAGGAGCCTTGAGATAGCACATGAAGAATCCAACAAAAAGATGGCAGGTAAGAAGGAGACAGAAGTTGTTACCTTTGAATTCCCCATCAGAGATCCTGAAGGAGTGGTACAAATGAAAATCATTCCCCCATCCAATCTACCAAATTTTCACAGTTTGGAAAATGAATACCTTGATGCATTCTTATTTTAATTTGAAGTACTTTGTAGAGGTTATGGTTATTTTACTAATGATCAAAAGTTGAATGTTTTTCCTCTTACTCTAAAAGGAACAACCCTCCGATGGTTCATGATCCTTGGTGGGAATTCTATAAAAACTTGGGAATACATGAAATATGTATTCTTGCAAAGGTACCAAGATTATTGCAGGGCCAGTGACGATATATTTGGAATGACACAAGGAGAAGAAGACAGTTTGGAGGAATATGTGGAGCGCTTTCAATACAACCTTCAAAGATCCAAACAAAAGCAGTTGGGAAAAGAGACCTTGAAAACACTCCTACTCAAAGGAATCCATGATGAATCTTTAGAAATATTAAATTTGATGGGAACATGTGATGTATTTCAGTTAACATATGATGATATTTGTGAGTTATGTAGAAGGTATTCAAGAGGGAACTTCAAGACTGGTAAGAATTCTAGTGAGCCTTCTTCTCAATATTTTAAACTTGCTGCAAAAACAAGAGTTATAGGAGATGAAATCAGTAATTCAATTGAAATTTTTAAAGCTGATATCATTAGCTCATTAAATTCACAATTGGATATTTTGAAGGATAAGAAGAAATGGGAGGAACCTGAAGAAACATTTTGTCCTCGGTGCCAGAAGAAATATCTTGCAATGGATTGTCCTTTGGATAGTCTCATAATTTGTGGCATATGTGACTTGATTCATTCAACATATTGTTGCCCCTCCTTACCCAAGATAAAAGAAATATATCAAAGAGATCAAGGAGTTGCAACAATTTCACCACAACAACAATGGCCTACATGTATGATTCAAAACTCTATCCCTCCATTTTCTTACTCTCACAAGCAATCATTGAATACTCATACACCATGGAAACTATGGCAACCCCAATATCACTCCTACCTACCTTGTCCACAAGGATGGCATGGCCCATCTTATGATCCCATGGCTACTTTCCCTCATGTTGCGGCAACCACCAATCCTACATAATTTCCACAGGCTCTTCAACAACATCCTATTTTCCCATTAAGGTCATCCACACAAACCAATCAACTATACTTCCATACTTAACTTTTCATCAAGCTCCTCCATTCCATACACAACTTCCTGTTCAACCCACCTCACACCCTAACCATAATGAAGTAGTGCAGTATACTTACAGTGCTGACCTGCACAACTTTCCTACATTTACCACTTATCCTGCCTCACCTATACCATTGCAACAAATTCATATGAGGCCTAGGTAGGTTGTAAGTCCAAGACTTGAAAATGAAGTTTCTTATCATCATTAGCAAGTCGACAAGATCAACAAATCTGATGAAAAACATACATTGGAACCGAAAAGTGAAGCATCTTCTACATCATGGTCACTGGATATGAATCTCTTCTGCATTCAGGAAGATCAATTTTCTAAAGAGATTCATGGTGTAACAACTATAGGAAATCAAGGGAACAAGGACTATATTGAATCTTGGTTTCAATCTGTCACCAATCCGCAGCTTCATGCTATACTTCAACAATTCTTGGCACCATCATTTCAAGGGAAGTTGCTCTTTCATATCATGGTATTCATAAAGTTATATTTTTCAGTTGTGAGTATGAGCATATTTGAGACTTTGTTACGTAAGTGGCTTCATTGGAAGTATTCTTATACTTGAGTTAATTCATTTTTCAAGTAAAGTAAGGTAGGGTAATGAATGAATTTTCAATAAATGCTTAATGGAATTGATTAGTTTAGTTCTAAGCATTATTAGCCTAGTTTAGAAATAAAAATGAGTCACCTTCAAGAGATCATCATTCGATCTCTTGTAGCCTTGATCTCATGGAATTTCTTTCAAAAATCATCATTTTTTTTATGTTTTAGCAGTTGTTGCAACACATTGTGTAAGTCAATATAGGTACTCAGTGCTTGAAATATTTGGTATGGGCGTGTATTCCATTGAAATTTGTATCTTTAAAAACATTCACAGCTATTCCGGTCACTTTTTGAGAGCCATATTTAATTTATTGGATTTTTGTGGCATTTTTGCTTGAAATTTTTACTAAAACACAGTTGGGACAATTTGTTTTTGGGAGACCAAATGGATTTATTTTCAAAACCTATTTACATACCAAGTATCCCTTTGAATATAGTTTCCAAACCAATTTTATTTTTTTAGATTGGGCGTCAAACTAAAAAGTTATGGTCAAAATACTAATGGGATGTGAAGTAGACAGCTTAGAAACAGAGTTGGGAAAGTCTCTTTTTGGATGAATTATTGGATATATATTGAAAACGTGTTGCATTGGTATATTCCTCTATGAATCTAGTTTACAACGCAATTTGAATCACTCAATTCTGATATCATATGAGGAAGTTATGACCAAAACACTGTCTGCTTGTCATAAATCTGCACTTTGAAAAATCCGTCTTCCCAACCGTTCATTGGTAAATTTGACTCATCAATTCCTCTTGTCATTAAAACCTGTTTCTATTGGAGATACCTACAAGAATCTAATTTCATCTCCAATTAGAATCACATCAATCTGTCATCAAACAAAAAATTTATGCCTAAAATCGTGACTATTGGTCTAGTCCGAAATTCGAAAAACACCTTGTCATGAAGGGTGTTACTAAGCATATTTGGCATATCATCACATGGAATTTTTGATATATGTTTCTAATGGACATATACCTATAAATTTAATTTTATTTGGCTTTGGAATCACTCAAATCGGATGAGAAACAAAGAAGTTATGATCGAAATATTGTTGGGTAGTATATGTTGGCCAACACTCCTGAACATGTATAAAATGAATTGTGTTTCATTTATTTTCTTTGTATTTGTTTTATAAGTAACTACATGTTTTTTTTTTTTTTTTTTTTTGCATATGTCTTGGATGAAGAGAGTCCATACACCTCTCTTCTCCATGATCTCATGTTTTATTGTAGGTAAGTGCTTATGTTTTGTAGGTCCTTGGAAAATCGAAGAAGGTTAATACATGCATGAGTGATTCTTGAAGACTTTTTCTCAAATTTTCAAATGGATTGAGCACATAACAAATGAAGATATTGATGTGCAAACCATACAAAGACCAGTGTTTCAGAATTCAAGTTCCATTGCTACATTAACCATGCCAAGAATCCTTCTAAGAAGACATTATGTTCATCATGCACATTCACTAATACCGTGATATGCCTATACATTTTTTTTTTCCCTCTACCATTCCATACATTCCATTACCTTATGCTCCATTTAATCACTTCCATACTTTCCACTCCAATCACTGTTAACCCATGAATAAAGTCACTCAACTCCCTTACCTCTTGCTAATGAAAATCTTTCATCTTCAATTCTTCAAATTTTTTTGTCTATGCTCGCGTTGGATGATGTGGGATTCCTTAAGGCCCTCCTTCTAAAAAATCTCATCCCATCGACTCCAACACATCATCTGGGATTGAGGTTAGAGTTTCAAAGTGCCCTGAGATCTGCATACATCAATGGTAGATCTCATTGTTGTTAATCATGGGGATTCATCAATGCCTCTTGATTGACAAATCTTGCAGGTGACTTGACTCCAAAAAATCCATTCGTGCCTATCAAGATGCACTAAGGTACTTTAGAGATTACTGTTATCAAATGTGAGCTTCTTCTCGTTGGTTAATGATATACATTAATGGTTGGTAATCCAACGATTTCTTTCCATGCTCGACATCAGCACATTCATTCGCATGGTAAGAATTGTACCTTGGTTTTGTAGCAGTTGAAGATTATGTAATCTAGTGGTTTCAACAGTGACTTGCAACATCATTTGTTTTAGTAGTTTGACAGTCCCTTTCCATTTTCATTTCAGAATTTGATTTTTCAGAATAAGAGAAGGAGATTATGTTTTTGTAGCAGAATTCTCCATCATCATTTGTTTTAGTAGCAGTAGTCTTACATGCATCCATCACATCATCATTTCAAATCAGATTCATCCTCATTCTATTTCAGCTCTCATACACATCTATCTTGGCATCAATTTGACTTACATCAGCTTCAACATACATCAGTCCATCCATGCCAATCAAATCTTTCATGGAGGTAAAACTTGAGGTAAAATAGCATGAGTTTTTTTATCTATTAAAGATTTAGGAAAATGTCATGAAGAACCACTAAGGATTATATTCTCCATTTTCATTTCATAACTCATCTATTACCTCTCTTATCCATCCATTACCATATAAACCTTCACCTCATGCACTCCCAACACCCAAGTCAAATCCTTCCCTACATCTCCTAACATGCAAGCATGAACAATTGATTTGTTGTTGCCACATAAGAACCAAAATAGATAAAGGAAGAAGATCATGATGTCCATTTTCAAACAATCACGTTAAAAGTTAAAGGTATGGTTTATTTGGTTCATTTCCATGATGTATTCATTCATCTCATAGGTTTCCAATTATCTTTTCCAACCTTTTGACTTGCAATTGAAACAATGTCTCCACCCAGAATTTAAAAAGAAATTTTTGTAGTGGCTTGTTTCAGAGGCACCTTTCCCACGGTTATTGCAAGAAACAGGAGAAGCCTATGCTGCCATACAATAAGAAAAAAAATCACTTTGATTCATTATCTTTGGCATGCAACAACAATCATTAGTTTCTGCCCATGGTTTCATATTCAACCATCTATTCTCAACATCATAATTTTATTGTTGAAATATTAGAAAGTGAAGGTATATCCAAGGAAAATTCAGATCTCCATTGTGTACTCAGATTTTAGCATTCTACTACAGTCTAGCATGAAATCTATGGCAGAAAATTGGGTCACCATTAGTACATGTGGCAACAAATTTACCTGGATGTTGGGAAAAATTATTAGAATTTCCAGATTTTTTCATTGGTTGGCTACATTTTTTTATGATTTATGTTATTTACATGAAGAATGGAATAGCTACTATGCATGCCCAAGAATCTATTTGAAGAAGGAAGTTTTCTGTCCACAAGAACCTACAGTAAAAGAAACTAATGTAGAAGCCATTTTCTTTTAAACACATGGGTAGAAATACAGAGGTATGTGGTTCATTATCTTGGTTCATGATACGCTGATGCATGCATTGATTCAAAAATTATGAGCACTTAATAATGATGGTAAAAAATTTGGTCCTTACAGTCTTAATGCTATGAATTTTCATGGAAAATAAGTCTTGTTATCAATGATGAAAACCTGTGAGGTAACCTACAAACAAAGCAAGTTGTTTTGAGATCTGAAATCCCATGATTACAGGGATGCAATCCCCATAAGTGAAAATGAGATTATTGGAGGGTATATCATATGGTATGTGGATTGTCAAATACATATGGTTAATAATTTGATGGTAAACTCATGACATGGCCAGCTCAATCACATTCTGAGATAACATTTGATGGATTTCCAAGATTGGAGGATTGGTATTTAAGCATTGATAAGGTATTTACAACCAGTAGTAAAAGATAATCCTGTACTAATCATTTTGGAGAAAGTTCATGACCAGATTCAAGGTTTGCAGATTTTTTTCCCATTAAAAATGTTGCCTTGAAGTACAAGCAAAACCTATTGAGGGAATTTGATGGTGATTGCGTTGTATACATAAGAAAGGGGTACTCAGAGATGATTGTGTTCTTATGCATTAGTTTTTTGCAGAGGATCTCTTTTGAGATTGTGTTTCAATTTGATTTCATAATGCAGCATAAGGAAATTCTATACAATCAGTGTGGGGCAGAAGAGGGATTACTATGCATGATGGTTTGTTCTCTCATTTTCCATTCATATTTATTTTTCTCATACATGTTATTTTTCTACAAAAAAGTGCAGAAATTGATTTGGGCATATCTTCCAAATGATGAACTGGGTTGTCATGATTTTTGGTATGATGAAGCATGAGATTAATATGCCTACAAAACCCACTTTGTACTTTGTAAAAAATGTGGTGTTATCAAAACTGTTTCAGGAGAGTTTCAATTACGAGGAATTTCAACAACAGGATATCTTGGGATTTTTGTATTGGATTGTTATGATTTTTGGCAAGAATGTGCATTAAATTGTGACATATAAAACTATAAAAATACATTCTTCATCTGAGTTGTTCTTTGCATGAAAATCCATTGTATCGACAACATTCAAATGAGTCTTTAACAGCTTGGTTAATGCAATGTATTGAATTGCATGCGGACATGCAACATTTTCAGTGTGGGGCAGATGTTGGGTCACATATTTGTCCATATTTTCATCATCTATAGACATCCATTCCATCCCTTCTTCATCCTATTATCATTCATTTATCATTCCATTTTCCATACATTTTCTACAAATGCTCATAAAATGACATATTATTCCTGTTATGCTTTAGTGGTTAATAATGATTATTCTTCCTTCATTTTTAATGAATAAAAAACTATTATACATGATTTTTATTATGATGGTTTGACGAGTGATTTTATATATCAATAGTTGTTGCAATCAAGGTTCCAACCTCCAAATGGCACATGTGAGTTCCAGCTCGTGGTTAACTGTGTTCAGTGAAAAACGTGGCAGACAAGGAGAGACAAATTTGTGTGGAATATTGTGAGAAGATGAGGATGAATCTTGAAAATCCGAGACATGGTTTTTGTTCATAATGGGCCCAATTGAGTTCAATGTAGGTCATTTTCCAATTGAAACTACGGTTTGAGAGAAATCAATGATTTTTTAAAAGGGTATTTTTCTAGATTTACAGTTGCGGCCGATTCTCTAAACTTAGCAATTTGTTTGAGAAACCCAGGGATTTGGGAATTTTATTTGTATAAATAAGACCTCTTCAATCAGGAGAGAGTCAGTCATGAGATTATATAGAATTTATTTGTAAGAAAGAGATGAACTTATGTAATTTCTGAGTTTTCTTAAATAATACAAAGGAGCAGATGGATCTACAATTATGTGCAACTTTCTCTTAATCTTCTAAGTATTTTGAACATGCATGCTAGGTGAGGTAGGGCCCCCTCAATCTAGTATGTGTTGGTCTTATTCATTTACTTGTATTTTTCTTTTCATTGTATTAATTTATCTTGGTTTATGATTAGTTGATCATTGCTTACAGTTGTGTGTTGTTTATTAGATTTATGTTATAGTAAGATTCAATTCATGTTATTGTTACTCCATTTTGTTAATACTCCTTTAATTTATGTAAGAGTGTGCTAGTGATTTTATTTCAGCTGAGTGTATTTTCAAGCAAGAGCGGATTTGATTGATTTTAAGTTATGTGTTTTATTTTATTAAATATATAATAGTGTTAGTTGGAATTTGTTGCTTGCATATATTGTGCACGGTAAATTTGAAATAAAAAACTTCCTTGGGTTGAAAAATTAAATAGTTGGGCAAATACTACAATGCAATTAATTCAACATTAGTTCAGCCCAATGTAACGATTGTTGTTCCTTTGAGTGTAGTTGTTGTTCATTTGAACGGAACAACTTTCGTTCCCTTCACGTGACTGTTGTTCCTTTGAATGTAATTGTTTTTCATTTGAACAGAACAACTGTCGTTCCCTTCACACGATTGTTGTTCCTTTGAGTATCGTTGTTGTTCATTTGAATAGAACAATTGTCATTCCATTTATGATTGTTGTTCCCTTTACATGAAGTGTAGTTCATTTGAATAGAACAACTGTCGTTCTGTTTACGATTGTTGTTCATTTATAAGTGTTGCATCTCTAGAGGTTGGGTATTGAAAACGGAAGGTAAGAACCTACATAGGCAACAAGTAAAATGCTTGTGTCAGTGCCTACCTTTGGCTGATGCATAGAGGTTGTTTTTAGGACATATTTAGAGCCCAACAACAATCATACCCTCACTGTCATTCAAGGTATAAATATTGTCTAATCATATTATTGTCGTGACTATTATAAGCACCCCAGCAACAAGTAAAAATGATTTGGGTAAAACCGAAATGGGTAAAACGGACTTGGGTAAAAACGAATTCAACTGGTCGCATACAATGGTTATTTTAACAGTAAAAACGTCTTCCATATGGACGCCTAGAATGGTTATTCAACAAGAGAAATGAATTCAAAAACTAGACGCATATAAAGGTTATTAAACAGTAAAAACGAAATCAAAATCAGGGTGCAATAACTCTGGATCAAAAGTTAACAAGAACAGTTCCATAATGCCTAGGGTTTTCGTGCTAAACTCATAAAAACGAGGGAAGTAAATTGCCCAGTGAGAGAGGTAATACATTGGGCCTTAGAACAACAAAACACAGAGAACAATGGAAAAAAACTAAGAGACAATCATTCAAATAGAAATGCAGAGATTTATCAATCAAGAAACTGCAGGATACTCATTCACAAGGAGGGCGCAAGGATTAGAGATTAATCATAAAATAAAAATGAAGAGATAAGTAAGGGATAGTTAGCTGGGTGAAAATTATCCTTCACTTATTATCCATGGAAAACAAATAAAGACATTTGAATCTATAAGTCTTTAAACACTTGAGTGACGATCGTCGATTCGGCTCCTGGCCGACTGCTTAGGCACGGACTAATAATTTAAAGGATAAGGGATAGAAGATAAAATCACAATTCTTCTTCGTATTAATCAATAAAAAAAAACATAGAGAAGTCATTGAAATCATATTTTGGGTTCGCCATGGGAAATAAAATCAAATTACAACGAGCATAAGGGGATTACAAATATCGTAGGAAAGCAAGTGCAATAAAGATCATGGCAATGAAATCTTCAATCGAACACAGAAAAATAACATGTGTAAATTAATTTCATTGCAAGTAACAACTTTAACAGGCGTACTTGATCTGAAAATAGAAGTCTGACTTGTTATGCTATGCAAGCACCCTCTACTTCATTAAAAATAAACTTTACAGGACCTTGCTTCATGTGTTAAAATATGCAATATAAACTTATGTGTTAAGTTCATGCTTCTTCCTTTAAATGTTTATGTATGAGGAAATG